>OZ025204.1:930000-952500 GCA_964019065.1 Catostylus mosaicus
AAGATGCGGTCAGGTGTAGGGATTTGCAGGAAAACGCAGAAAGATGCAGGAAAACGCAGGAAGACGTGAGAGGTCGCAGAAAAGCGAGGCAGTATAAAACAAAAGGCCCTTTACGCGGGTAATAAATAGAAATGTACCTGAGATAGGTCCTTGCAGAGCTTGCCACTTCCTTCGCATATGACTAGAAAGGGGTTGTATCGAAGAGCGCCTCCGTCGACCACTTGTTGGCGTCCGCAGCATCTTTGAAAAGGATTCGAAATACTTGATAAAACGAACAGCGATAATATGCACGAATGATAAACGGTTCTATGGAATTAAGCGTGGATTGCTTGCGTTTTCGTGATATATTTCTTCGTGTTCGTTCGTATTTCAGATGATAGTCAAGAATAGGGTGGCTTAATTTTGATTCAACACGTATTTTTGAGTGGATAATTTGCGTGTTCGCGTGTTTATCCGTGTTCTTGATTACAGTTGTCAAGCAGGGCTAGTTTTGGATGCCGCTAACACGTATTTTCAAGGTTTTACCTGCGTGCTCGTGCGATAATTTTTTGCGTTAGTACGCGATATTTATTTACGTGAGTTATCTTCGACGTGGGTTTCCAGCATGTGCGTGCAAAACGGCGTGTTCTTTCCTGAATTATCGTCCTTACCGGATGTCCGCTTGAAATATCAACTTCCTTTAGGTAAACGCAAGTTCCATAGAAGTAAATCGTTTTGTAATCCAGCAAAAATTCACCCACAATGTGAGAAGAAATGTTGATAAATTTGTTCCCTATACAACAAAAAAACGTTTGATTACAGAAGAGAATTTCATCCAATTTCACCATTTTATTTCCTTTTATTGTTACAACATTCAACTTCATCGAATTTCGTTTCTTTTTCTCATTCTAATTCTTGAAAATCTATCTCAGGCAACTATATCCCAATTGCTAAATACTACAACAAAGTTTCTGAAACATCTTTTCAAACCAGGCCTAACACATAGCAAAACTTAAGACTCCTGTAACCGAACTTCTTACAACTTCACAACATCAAAGTTAATTCACATTGTTTTCTTACGACATTTCTCTGTCACTAAAATGCCAGAAACGGTTACCCTTAGCTGCCACAATTGCATCACTTTATAGCGCTTTATTTCAGCGAGATTCGTTCCACCTTTAGATCAAATAAACGCAACTGCAATACAACTTCGTCACAACACTGCCGCGCTCTGTCACAAACAGAAGAAAGCCTATGTCTCCCACTTAAAGTCAAACCTGTCCAAAACAGAAATCACCTCTGTCTTTTATCACAAATTAATGCTAGTATTCTGTAACTAACCTTAGCCATCTATCTGTCTATCTATCAGCCTGCCCCGTCTATCTGTCTGCCCCATCTATCATTGTTGCACACTACCTACAATAGGTATTTTACACAGAGTGTAAGTGGTTAGTTTAAATTCACAAAGCTAGCAGATCAGATTCCTAGATACGCTATGTTTACAACTACTATAATCAGACAGCATAACTGCTCTTCTTCATCAACATTGTTTTTTCTGGCACAAGCAGCGCAAAATTTTATGCCAATCTGTCAAGATATCACCGCATCTTTGGCTCTATGATTCAGCATAAACTTCCAGCATTCGATTAAACTCTAGTAACGAAACAAATAGGAGCCTCCACCACGAATAAAAGACATTGATGCGAACCACAATCTCTCTACCCTACAAAAAGTTGATCTGTTTTCCGGTCTCAGAGCACGGTCTTCTGCCTTTTAATATTGATTCTGGTCTTAATAACCGCTCTATTTTTCTTAATTTCTCTGATGCCCAATTACCAACACGAAATCACCTTCCAGTTGCCTGAAAAAGATCTCATCTGTTCTTTACTCACCTCTAAAACATTTGCAACTTCAAGTTAAAATTCATTGAAACACTTGAATCGAACCTCTCAGAGACAAAGTTTCGCTTTAATGTGACAACACGCTTACTTTGTTTCATCTACGTCTTCATATACACCTGCAAGTGGTTCTATAAGACCAGTCTCTTTGAAGTACATCCAGGCCTCGACACTCGAATATTGACAAACTAACAACAGCACAACAGACTTTCCCTATTTCAAACGTCCACACAAACACAGCACCAGCTCAAAACAAACTTTATGTGACCTTATCTAAGCCATACTTCTTAAGTTTTTTTTTAAAGATAATCCAATAGAAACCGTTGTATTTTGCAGTTCTGTAACAGTCCATCTTTAGATACAATGCGTGACCTTACACGTTGCAATTAACTTCGCTTTGTCAACTGTTATCGTTGAAAATCTAATAGCAGTTATGTTATGGTTAGCTGCTCTTATTACCCACAGTCTTCTAAGTATCAAGTCTATGTTTTATTAGAGATCTTCAAAGAACCGCTATATTACGCAGCGTTATGCAAAGTATCGTTACGTTTACGCACTCTTAAGTACCCTACTGCCTTCTGCGCGCAATCTTTTGCTGTGTTACACAAAGAATCGTTACGTTTACACGCTCTTAAGTACCAAACTGCCTTCTGCGCACAATGTCTCTTTTATCTAACAGCAGCTCCAAGAACTGTCATGTTCCGCTACTTTGCGCAAAGAATCGTTACGTTTACGCACTCTTTATGCTGTTACGTTTATATTTATGCCTTCTACGCGCATTGTTCTGCTGTGGTACACAAAGAATCGTTACATTTACGCGCTCTCAAGTACCTAACTTCTTTCTACGCATAATGTTATTTTTATCTTACAGCAGCTCCAAGAACTGTTATGGTCCGCTGCGAAGAATCGTTACGTTTACGCCCTCTTGATGCTGCTACTTTTACATGAATGCCTTCTACGCGCAATGTTGCGCGGCATTACGCAAAGAATCGTTACGTCTATGCAGTACCGCAATACTCGAAATACACCAGATTTGACCGTGACCTAACGTCTTTCTACTGTCTCAACTGTCTTTAATAATCGTATCCGTTTCAGAATAGATTCATTATGCTGCTCTAACAACTACCCTTTCAAACTCCTATATGCTGCCTTTATGCATCATTTCAACCATGATCCAGCCTCTATAAGCACAATAACAACCCTTGAAACAAATAAATATCTATTTGAGATTGCCTCCTTGAGCCTCCCTAATCCTATAAAAATACGCCACATCGCAGTCAATAACTACATCACACAGACATAGCTTTGTTAGCATACCTACAACTTCAGGCAAAACAATGCATGACATTGCTAAATATGCCTTCTTCCTTTTGTTTCACACAAATGACTTTCTTAAAAAATCTACGAAATCAGCTCCGTTGGCATCTTTAAATTGATCTTTAAATATTCCTTTAAATAGTCCAAACTTTTTGCTTGATCTTGCGAACCAACATGTCAACAACATCCAGCACCTTTTATTTCCTATTTTTGCCGGCAACCTCTAGCTCCTTCCATTTGCATCTTAATCTCTAACCATCTTAGAAACTCTCAAAATGGAAGCTGCTACGACCAGTGATAGTACAGCTACAAACCACTTGCATATACACAGCATATGACCTCTAGCGCTTTTTTTTCCTGCCTTTGCCAGCCACCTCTAACCCGTTGCGACCCACTTGCGACCCGACAAACCACTTGTAAATGGCAGCACTGCCACAAAGCGTCTGACCTTCACCATACCAATCAACTCTTATCAATTATCTCTTAGAATCCCATAAAAGCTCTTTCACCTAGCTGTGCTAAACTGCCCACTTCCAAACCAGCCATGTCGACGAACAAAACATGGAACAATATCAACAGAATCATATCAGCAACATCTTAGTCTTTCTGTCTCCAGTCTCATCTTGTCTTATCTCGTGCAATCCCTTAAAATCCCCTATAGTCAACGGTTTTACATAGTCCATCAATTCATCATGATAAAGACCACCTACTCTGAAGCAGCCCTATTTGCCTAGGCGAAATACTAGCAGCATAATAAATACATTTATAATCAAAATCTGGTCGTATCTGTTCGTATTCCAGCCGCTTTGCGTTTCTTATATCTATCATTTAGCTGTCATACCACACTCTTAAGAGGCCTTGGATGCCGGGGAGAAATATCAGTAATAAAATATGTAGATATAAAACTATCATCTGACCGTATTTGCTCCGCATTTCTGTTTCTTTGCCTGGGTCCTTATATCTATCATTTATATCTCATACCATACTCTAAAGAAGCCTTGCATGCCGTGGCAAAAGAATGGAAATATACAATTCATATCTATATAATTATAATATGGTTGTATGTACTTCGTATTCTTGCCTCTTTGCATTGTTCCTTATCTTATTTATCTATATACAACAGCGCAAGTATTCCTCAAGAATCTAGTAGGCAGCCTGCTATTTTGTTCTCTACTTAACTTGTTAGAATAATAAGCGTTGAATTTGCTTCATATTCCTGCCACTTTGCGTTGTTCCTTATATCTATAATTTAAATACATCGTTGCATTTTTAGAGAATCCGGTAGGCAGCCTGCTATTTTGTTCTTTACTTCACATGCTGCGTATATTGCCGTGGCTAATAGGTTTTCACAGTGAAAGGTTCTAACATACGAAATGTTGCCCTATTCACGGCAAGACAGGTGCATCTCGTGAACCATGACACTTTGAACATCGTTTAGCAGCATCTTAGTGTGTTTAATTACAGTCATATAATGAATTTTGATAGGAATGTGATTAACAAGCTCATTAGCTCCACGTCAGAAGCAATTAACGGGTGGGTCTTAACATAACCGGATCAAGGTTATAGAGACACAAATCTTGATAGAAACGAGTATCATTTGCGGTTAATTTGACTGTGAACCGGTATTTTAAATTTGTTATTGGACAATAGAGAAATTTAACAGAGTGGTCATTAAGACCAGAATTCATGTTGAGACGGAATAGGATTGCGGTATTTTTCACCATGTAATAGTTAAGTTGGCGTATGTTTCCCGGACAGAGTAAGCTAGAGGTTTCTTCACTGATTTGTTAGTTGGACGACAGATAAACTTATCCACCATTTGCACCATGATTTATATCCGAAGACACCCCATGAAATGGCTATTACTTAAGCAAGAACTCTTATTTTTTTCTTTTTTCTCTCTTTCTTTCTTTCTTTCTTTCTTTCTTTCTTTCTTTCTTTCTTTCTTTCTTTCTTTCTTTCTTTCTTTCTTTCTTTCTTTCTTTCTTTCTTTCTTTCTTTCTTTCTTTCTTTCTTTCTTTCTTTCTTTCTTTCTTTCTTTCTTTCTTTCTTTCTTTCTTTCTTTCTTTCTTTCTTTCTTTCTTTCTTTCTTTCTTTCTTTCTTTCTTTCTTTCTTTCTTTCTTTCTTTCTTTCTTTCTTTCTTTCTTTCTTTCTGCATCTAAAAGATGCCTGCCATTTCAAGGCTTTCTAAATATTTCAGCAATCAACAAACAAACTTTTTTTTCTGAAAATTGTATTTAACTTTCAAAGAACTCAAGGAAGCAGTTTTCCATTAAGAAACAGCAGCTGAACAAACGTTTGAAAAGTGGAAGTTTAAGTTCCTTTTCACAATCTTTGATCGTAAGAAATAGATTTTTGTTTTGATTTGCTTGTCACCAGCAGCAGATGATTTTTTCAATGCAGAAGAAAGCTTTCTAATGTAACTTAGATAATATTTTTTTACCTTTTAATCTATCTATTTCAAAAATGAATCTCTTGAGGAGAGAGAAAAGGCTCCTTTAAATCACTAAAAATTTACAGAATCATAGCTGCGTTCTTTTTCTTGCAAACTAGAGTACACGATCCATCTTTCTCCAAGTTGCACCCTCTACAACTAAAAAAGATCGTGCAAAAGTCGTACACGATTTAAAAGATCGTGCACAATCATCTTACAAGCATCTAAGCTATGTTATGCCTATGAGCTACCCTTAAAACAAAGACAAAACCTATGAAGACGACACTTAGCGTCGCAGAGCAGCGTCCCTTGGCGAGAAGTCCTGTTGTTTGACAATCCAGCAAACCTGAGATGGCCGCAGGAACGACTCATTGCTTTGTGCCAAGACTAATGCCGTGTGGACCTGTCAGCACCGTTGCTCCACATAGTTAAACCTGTTACCATGCTTTAACCATACGAAACGAACCCACAAAGGCAGAACAAACACTAGCGCATATAACCAACTAAAAGTAACAAATCAAATAGTTACCTCGCCCTTCCAAACACGAACTCGTTACTTCCTATACTTCAGGTACTTCCATAAAATTGCGGTCACGATGATCTTTCAAATCCTACCGACAAAGCATCGATTCTCTCGATAACCAACGCTAATATGTGCCCGATAACATTGAGGTTCGCGTAACTTTGTGCAGTAACCCTATCGTAACGCTGATAAACCGAACTCTTTCGAAAAGATCCGTTGAATTTACGACACACCCTCGCGCTTTATCGAAGCTTCGATGCTTTGTGAACTGTTCCTCAAGAAGTTAACAATCCTGAGATCCCTGTTGTGATATCGCAGTTAAGGCTCCTGCAAACACTTCGAAGAATCTCGTCAAGCCAGTGTCAAGTTCTTTTGACAACAGCTTCTACCAGCACCTCGTATCTCCTGCCAGAATCTCGTAGCGTTTACGAACACCGCGTTAATTGCAGAAATAAGAAACACTGTAATCGCTCGTAAACTGTTGCGATCTCATTAATGAAATTGAGAACAATGAAAGAAAAGCCTTCTTTGCCGCAGTTGTTACGTCGGCGAAAGTCAATGCAATTACGAGTAATTACGATGACTCATTCACGTCTATTCTCGAAGACCGCAAGAAATAGATTGGTAACTTAGAAAATCGCTTCTATTTTGATAAATCTAAAATGATTCGGAAAAGACGCAAAAATGAAATCCAATTAAGTCGAGATGCAAGCCTCCACTTTAGTTTCTGATTTATGACAAAATCCAATTGGTCGATGGAAAATCGTTGTAGAAGTAATAAAAATCTGACTGTCTTAAAAATGCATCGGAAAAGTGTTGAAGCCAAAAAGTGTCGATAATAAAAATATTATCAGTCTTGTTCTCTGAAACAGCGCTCCTGCAAACGAGCAATACGTCCATGCTAAAAAGTCTCTAAACAACACTCTTGAAAGCAAGTGAAATGTTGATATTAAAAATTGAAGTTTTGTTCTCTGATCCAACTATATTGCAAGCAAGTGAAATATCGAAGCTAAAACTCAAAGTTCTTTGGTCCAACACTCTTGCGAGCAAGTGAAGTGTCGATATCAAAAATTGAAGTCTTGTTCTTTGATCCAACTATATTGCAAGCAAGTGAAATATCGAAGCTAAAACTCAAAGTTCTTTGGTCCAACACTCTTGCGAGCAAGTGAAGTGTCGATATCAAAAATTGAAGTCTTGTTCTTTGATCCAACTATATTGCAAGCAAGTGAAATATCGAAGCTAAAATTCAAAGTTCTTTGGTCCAACACTTTTGCGAGCAAGTGAAATATTGATATTAAAAATTGAAGTCTAGTTCTCTGATCCAACTATATTGCAAGCAAGTGAAATATCGAAGCTAAAATTCAAAGTTCTTTGGTCCAACACTCTTGCGAGCAAGTGAAGTGTCGATATCAAAAATTGAAGTCTTGTTCTCTGATCCAACTATATTGCAAACAAGTGAAAAATCGAAGCTAAAATTCAAAGTTCTTTGGTCCAACACTCTTGCGAGCAAGTGAAGTGTCGATATCAAAAATTGAAGTTTTGTTCTCTGATCCAACTATATTGCAAGCAAGTGAGAAATCAAAGCTAAAATTCAAAGTCTTGTTCTTTGGTCCAACACTCTTGCGAGCAAGTGAAGTGTCGATATCAAAAATTAAAGTCTTGTTCTCTGATCCAACTATATTGCAAACAAGTGAAAAATCGAAGCTAAAACTCAAAGTTCTTTGGTCCAACACTCTTGCAGGCAAGTGGAATATCGAAGCTAACGACTTAATTTTTTTTCTGACCACATATACAGCAACAATTGATTTCTAAACACTAATCTCTAAAAACCTTGTTATGAACTTACTGCAAATAACGCGAGATTGGAAAATAGCTTCTACGTAAATCCAACAAAAACACCTCAGACAACAAACTCCTATACGACCACCAGACGCAGTTGAAACCAGTTAGGACTGGCAGCGTTTTCGCTTTGTTGGCTTAAGCTAAATACTGTAACTAAAACCAATAAACGACCACGCAGATTGCTAAAACACCAGCTGTCTTTGAAGTAGCGACTTACTTCCGTAGATTCGCAAGAGAAACATAACATAATGCATGAATGTGTGGATTTAATGGGCTCTAAAAGCTAAATTGTTGCAGAATTTTGCATCAGGTTAAAGTATAAAGGACGTTGTTATGGAACAAGTGTTCAAGCTTTCTAAGCAATCACAGGATTTCAGTATTCAAACTCTCTCAGCAATCGCAGGATTTCAGCACTCAAACTTTCTAAGCAATCACAGGATTTCAACACTCAAAATTTCTTAGCAATCGCAGAATTTAACTACTCAAACTTTCTTAGCAATCGCAGGATTTAACTACTCAAACTTTCTTGGCAATCACAGGATTCAGAATTCTAACTTTCTCAGCAATCGCAGGATTTCAGTACTCAAATTTACTTAGCAATCTTGAAATTTTATTAAAAGCCAAAATAACCACGTTACTATAGACACTGCTACTTTTTCATATAACAAGGTTTTTAATAAACCAGGTACAATTTAATGCACCAAATATCACACTTTTCTTAAACTACACTCCGACTAAAAACGAACCTGCAAAAAAGTCACAATGCTCGAAAAATTTCATGCTCGCTAGAATGCCACACGAAAACTAAACGTACACGAATAATACTTTAATGTTTCATGCAAAATCTACCAACTGCCACACGATAAGAAGTTGTTAATCCAAGCAATTGCACGCTTTCACACGTTAAACCGGCTGCATGTCTGCACGAAGACGATCAAAATAGTTCCACGCTTATTGCCTTCAGGAAAGAAACTCCTGTCCAAATGTAAGTCAAATTTACTTCTTCCTATCCTTATCTATTAAAAAAACAATGATTTGATCAAATATGATTTCTTTTCTTCAAAATAACTTGAATTTCAGGTCACAATACGATCAATTAATGAAGCATGTTTTCAGTCGATTCAAAGTACAAAAGATTGAACCCGTTGCAAAGAAATTTAACCAGCGTTTTACGTTCATTTGTTTTCTTTCAATATAATACAAAACCCCTTCCATCGCGATGCGAAAATAGACGGCATTTTCACGATACAACCTTTTTATGAAGGATTGCCACTGTCCTATAATATTAGAGGTCTTAGGTATGTCCCAGACGAGACGCTGGTGATGAAGGAGAGGGTGCATGCGCCGGACATTCACAACGGACATGTCCGGCGGATAGCTTTGGCCAGTGGTGCACAAATCAGCACTCAAACGGCGCACAAATTGGCACACAAAACGGCGCACATATCGGCACACAAAACGGCGCACAAATTGGAACACAAAACGGCGTAAAAAAACGGCGCATAAAAATGATTGAGAGTATATGGCAGTGATAGCGCTTTTCTGATCCATGCAACCTGAAGTGAGAATGTCAGTTCTACTTGTTCAGCCAGTCTAGCTGCTCTTCCTTCGGACTTCGGGGTGGATGGTTGGTGTTCAAGGGAATTCCTAACGGCACAGGCCTTAGCATTCCATGCCCACGTAAACTGCGGAATGTCTTGACCTATGCTTCTAGTTAACCGGTCAACTTAACCTATTCCACATAGCAATCTACTGACAAACCGGTCTCCATAACTGATGGCCCCTGACGAGGTTTGAAAAGCTTTACATGGTTTGAGATGTTTCACGGCACTACATGATGGGATACCTTTCAGCGCTTAAAGATGGGGTGTAACAGGAAACGCGTACTACTATAACCTCGTCTAAATGTCGTCTCGTATTCATGTGTAATCTGTCAATCATATTTTGTTAGCGTATAAATGTGCTTGCTTATTTTGTAATCAGTGAGTTTTTTAAGAGCTGTACAGTCGTTCTGGATTGCAATGAAAAGAGTAAGCGCGCAAACTTAAACTGATACTCTCTATCGTCACGATTTCGACATACAAAATACATAACAGGTTGCTCAAACACCATTACAGAAGGGCCATGGCCCGCCGGCCCCCATCATCGGCGGTTCTGTAATTATGCAGCGGTGGTCAGTGATATTCCATCTGGCAGTTTAAGCACAGTTTGATGAGCAAGATCAGCATAACGGAGAAACCGTGACTTCAAATCAATGAGAAGAAAGTGAGATTTTAACCAATTTTAATTTGACGGAATTAACGAAAATTGGAGTTTGGTTGTTAGCCTTATTAATCTTGTCAATAGAATTCCCATTTTTTCAAAGTCGAAAAAACCACAAAATGACGAGATATAATCGAGAAATTAATGAAGAAATTAGTTCAGCATTAATCATTGGCTGGGTCATTATTTTCCAGCTGCATTACTATTGGTGGAACCTACACTGATCACGTGAATATCACATGAATACATGGTCACAAACTCACATTGATCACATGCATAAAACTTCCATTTAAGTTTGAAGGCTCTATGGTTATTGGCTATATAGATCTGCCATTCCCACAGACTATTGATACTTTCATGGTCTGTGATGCAGGCTATCTTAGGAAGTCCTCAGTACAAGAAATCTGGCGAGTTTGCATAGACTGTGTATTGATGCTTTCATGGTCTGTGATGCAGGCTATCTTAGGAAGTCCTCAGTACAAGAAATCTGGCGAGTTTGCAAAGACTGTGTATTGATGCTTTCATGGTCAAGTGTACTTAGAACCAAAAATCTGTGAAAATCCATTCGCAAAGACCGTATATTGACACTATCTTAGGAAGTCTTTAGAACAAGAATCTTTTAAGTTTGCAAAGACTGCGTATTCATGCATTCATGGTCTGTGACACAGTCTGTCTTTGAAAGAAATAAGCAAGCTATTGACAGCGCAGTAAGCAAGCTTAAAGCAGGTCTTATTCGCAGCGCTTTGGCATTCGAGCTGTCAACCCCAATGAATAAAAACTCTTTTAGCGTGCTCAAAGAGCTTTAAACAAAGAATCAAGCATTTAACGTAACGAAGCACAATACCTTGACCCAAAGCTACAGCGGAGCTTGTCTTGAAAATGTTTGTTAAACCAACTTCCTTCGAGATTTGGGTCGATGTCTGTGAATCATAAATTCCGCGAGATTTCACGCTACGACCGGCAGCTTTCAGTTTCACGATTGCTCCAAGCATGGTTAGTTCTCATGCAAAACACGATCTGCACGCAACTAACACGTTGTCAGTGCACTGTCAGCCACTAACCATTGAACTTTCCTTTAAAGTACACCTATCACCAAAATGCACGAAGTAAAAGTCCACGTGGCACAGGTTCACAATTGTTCCCAGTACGATTCTTTGCAAGAACAACAAAATCTGCACGAAACTCACACGTTGTCAGTACCCTTTAAGGCAGTAGTCTTTGAGGCGCGTGACACCAAAATGCACGTAATTAAAGATGCACGAAGTTAAAGTCCACGTTTCACAGCTTCAAGATTATTCTCAAAACGTTTCCTTGCACGAAAGACACGATGGGAACATTGAAGTCCACGTTGTCAATATAATTAGGGCTCCTTGTCACGTTTGGGTTTGCTTTAAGTTAGATGTACCAAAATGGACGAAAGAAAGTATCCACTTTGTCCCAACTTCACGAGTGTCCCAAAAATATGCACTTAAAACGCAGTCTGCATAAAAATAAAGAAAATCAAAATTAAAAATGCACGCATCGCGACCCTGCGATAGTTACACGCAAGACACGAATAATTCGCAAATTACATGCAGGAAGTACGTATTACACTAAGGAGAGCAAATATATTTCCACCTTTATTTGGTGCAAAAAATAACACGATAAAATGCACGCTCAAGCATGCATATATCGTACTGTATTGCATTCATAGATTGAACTAGCAATGCTCCACGCATTGAACACGATAGCGAATGAACGCTTTAACAACGCGTGTCAAACTATGCAAACAAATTATTCCTTTGCTTTTTAAACATTCGTAAAGATTCATGCTTAAACAGTTTATTGACCAAGCGAACATTGGTCTGTATAAAATGTTAAAGACCCATTCATTCCCTTCCAGCTTTCTCTGTTCCATATTTAATGACATATCCTCGCAAATAAACAAAGCAGTTATTTAACTAGCTAGCAACCTCGTTTGATAATAAAGATAAAATCGAAATGCAATCAGCATCAAAGCCTGAAAATAAACTTACATTTCTAATGACTTTTCGAATGATTTCATCTCACGAAAGTCCACAATCCACAGTCCATCAAAACGCTCAATGCAACTAAATCATTCGAAAATGCTCATTATCGTTTAATGTTGTGGTCACCCAATTAACGAAAATTTTTCCTCTCTTATCAAAGTACCATAAACTTCATTCGTTCGTCCGGATTTCCGCGATCTTCGTTCCAGAGACGAAGCGCTTTTAACTCGCCTTTCTTCGTCCTTCTTGCTTCGCAAAAATTTTATGAGACTCGAAAGTTTCCTCCAAGTTCCGAGCCAGCGCTGTTTCGTCAAGCCCTTCTTCGAACTTTCGTTGTGGCTTTAAATTCGAAGCTAGTTACGATGAGCGTTGTCGAAAGGCAAGTCACGATCTCTCAACCACTCGCATCTCCAAATCGCAACGATCCTGAAACTGCAGACGAAACTTCGATGAATTGCATATTCCTCTGGAGCGACGATGAATCATCGAATTTTGGCGTTAGCTGCGGTGGAGGTGGTAAAGCCCCAGTGAAAATGTTACGGTTTTCGAAGAGTGCTACAAACCCTCAAGTCCTACAGTTGTGGCTAGATTCGTTCAAGAATTTTGTGCTGTTATTCTCGTTTCCGATTCAAAAATAAACACGACAAGATTTTTCGCTTCAAAGTTTCTACGAGTCTCACGAATGTTTGCCCAGTTTTTGGAAAAATTATCCTACTCATAAATTGTTTCGAGGCTGCGGTTCGATTTTCCTGATGTCGACTTCGAATTTCACTTAAACTTTCTATTTTTCTCAAATTTTTTTCCACAAATGAACGAATTCGATCTTTCCGAGACGAACTTCACATTTCACTGCTCGAAAACTGCTTTTATAACTTCTCCGTTTCTTTCTTCACAGACTGGCAATTCGGTGGTGGGTTTTCGAACGTTCACGACAATTTCCAGTGCAGGCGCCTTTGCAATACAGCACGGTGTACAAATCTTGTCAAGGAGGACATGTGGTACGGAATAACTTGACGTCAGCTTACAAGTATTGGAGGCAGAGACTCAAATACACTAGTCAATCAAAGTTGATCATCTTTTTGTGCAAATGCAAACATGTTAATCGTTGCAAAGTCAACCGGAAGTCGTGTTTATATCTTCCCATAATCTACGCTCTCGAAGGAGGATTTTCGCCTAGTTTTGGGGATAACTGTCAAAATGCCCCGCAGAAATGACCGCCTGCCAGGTCCATCCGCTCAATAGGGGTCTGGAAGATTCCGAAACAGTTCAAGCAATCCGCAACTGCATCTAAAATTGGAAGCTGCACCGAAGATGCGAGGTTCTGCGGCAAAAAGCAGTCAATGTCTAGCAAGCAAGCAAGCACGTTTGCAGGCAAACAAGTAAGAATGTAAGCAGGCGAGCAAGAAGGGAAGAATACAAGATGAATAATGGAGTAAGCGAACACGCAAACACGCAGGTAAGTAAAACCAAGCAAGCAAGTAAGCAAGCAAGCCAAGCAAGTAAGCAAGCAAGCAAGTAGACAGGCAAATAAACAAGCATGTAAGCAAGCAAGTAAGAAACCAAGCAACCAAGCAGGCGTTTTGTAGTATACCCTCTTCTTCCTACTATCACGATTCAAGGCCTTTGCAAACGGCTCTGATTTGCGTAAATAAAGTTGTTGACATTTGGCGGGTTTTACGAAAATCGCGAATTTTAGATTGTTTGTTTTTGCGAATTGCAACCAGCTCTATTTGACGCCGCAAGACAAACTGTTTGAGCTCTAGCTTGTTCAGCTATCAATAACTAAATTGATATATTTGCCAATGCACCAACTAGCCCCGCCTGGTCACCAAGACTTAGAGAACTGGAGGGGGTAACTGGAGGGGTGATCTGGCGGGGTGATCTGGAGGGGGAGTTGAATGTCTTACAAATTCAACTGAAGCTCAAAGTTAAAATGGAGCTAAGTCTCTCCGTCGAAGAAATCTCTATCTTCAATCGACCATAAGATCAAATTTATTTCTCCTTTTTGAATGAATAAATGCGAAAAGCACGGTCTAGATGCGGAGTTATTTCCCAGCAGTTTCCCAACAGCAATGGAAGCAAAGATCCCTGCCTCGCTTCAGGGCAAGGGGGGCAATATGATGAAAAGAAAAGGGGAAAACAAAAGCCAAAAAAGAATGACGCTTTGTTTCTGAGGGCAGTGGCCCCCCTTGCTGTAGGAATCCTTGGCGTGAACCGGAGTTTAAGCATTTCAAATGGTGACGCGAAGTTTGCGATTGCCGCGAAATTTTGCGAACTTGCGAAGAGAGAATTTGGGAGGCCTCGAATTTCTGGTCAGTTTAATAGACTGGCGACAACCTTAAACAGTTCCATCACGCAAAACCAGCGCTTTAAAATCCAGTTTAATTCCAAAAAAGCAGGAATTTAACAACGTGAATAAGAACGGTTCTAATCTCTATAGTAAAGAGCTGATCTGTGCAATCTCTGCTAATCTAGCTAGTCAATTGATTTTACTGATCCGTTGATTATGCCTTAAGTAAACTAACTCAGTACGCACATTGTATGTAGGCAAACTTGACTTATTAGAATAATAAAGTGGTGACGGCTTGAAATACAGACTGAAAACCGCAGAAAAATAGGCGAGGGATGTTATATTGTGAATCCTAAAATTGGAATCATAGTCTAAAAACTGAAAATTACTAAAAAAATATGTCTTAGGGTTTGGAAAAACCGAGTACTGAACTTTCTTAACTTTATGAGGAGCCGAGTACTATACTTATAAACCACTTTCCTATGAGAAGCAGGCGTGTATTTTCTTGGGTTGGAGAAACTCAGTACTGAACTTTCTTTGACTTTTTAAAGAGCCGAATACTACTTTCTTAAAAACCACTTTGTTATATGATACAAGCGTGTACTTTTTTAGGTTGGAGACACTTAGCGCTGAATTTTCTTAACTTTTTGAGGAGCCGTGTACTACTTTCTTATAAACCACTTTCTTATGAGAAGCAGGCGTGTATTTTCTTGGGTTGGAGAAACTCAGTACTGAACTTTCTTTGACTTTTTAAAGAGCCGAATACTACTTTCTTATAAACCACTTTGTTATATGAAACAAGCGTGTACTTTTTTAGGTTGGAGACACTTAGCGCTGAATTTTCTTAACTTTTTGAGGAGCCGTGTACTACTTTCTTATAAACCACTTTCTTATATGAAACAAGTGTGTACTTTCTTAGATTGGAGACACTTAGCGCTGAATTTTCTTAACTTTTTGAGGAGCCGTGTACTATACTTATAAACCACTTTCCTATCAGAAACAAGTGTGTACTTTTTTAGGTTGGAAAACTAAGGACTGAACGTTCTTAACTTTTTGAGAAGCCGAATACTACTATACTTATAAACCACTTTGTTGTATGAAACAAGCGTGTACTTTCTTAGATTGGAGACACTTAGCGCTGAATTTTCTTAACTTTTTGAGGAGCCGTGTACTATACTTATAAACCACTTTCTTATAAGAAACAGGCGTGTCTTTTCTTGGGTTGGAGAAACTCAGTACTTGTTGTGGTGCATTCTTTTTTATCGAAACCCGTTCCTCATAACAAGCACGTGATAGCTTCAACGTTCCAACTTTTAACGTCTTTTTGATGATGTTTACAAGCCTTACCACAAACGCGTATTTAGAGAAGTTGGTTGCTTGATGGGAGGTGACTTCGACAGATTTTCACAAGTTTCTGGTTTTCTCTACGTCATGATAAAGGTCAATTATTTATGAAAGGACGAGAGCATGATGGCTTCATTCCACGTAAAATTGACTTTGATGGGAAAATGGGTGTTCATTGATTAGCAAAGTGGTTTTCTGAAGATTAGTACAAGAGCTGATGATTAGAAGATAGTAATGATGGTGATGGTGGTGATGCTGATGATGGTGATGATGATGATGATGATGATGATTATGATGATGATGATGGTGATGATGATGATGATGATGATGATGATGATGATGAGGAGGATGATGATGGTGATGATGATGATGATCATGATGATAATGATGATGATGATGGTGATGATGATGATGATGATGATGATGATGATGATAATTATGATGATGATGATGATGACAATGATGATGGTGATGATGATGATGATGATGATGATGATGATGATGATGATGATGATGATGATGATGATGATGAGGATTATGATGATGATGATGGTGATGATGATGATGATGATGATGATGATGATGATAATTATGATGATGATGATGATGATGATGATGATGATAATTATGATGATGATGATGATGACAATGATGATGGTGATGATGATGATGATGATGATGATGATGCTGATGATGGTGATGATGGTGATGATTATGAGGATTATGATGATGATGATCGTGATGATGATGATGATGATGATGATGATGATGATGATGATGAGGAGGATGATGATGGTGATGATGATGATGATGATAATTATGATGATGATGATGATGATGATGATGATGATGATGATGATGATGATGATGATGATAATTATGATGATGATGATGATGACAATGATGATGGTGATGATGATGATGATGATGATGATGATGATGATGATGATGATGATGATCATGATGATAATGATGATGATGGTGATGATCAAGTGTAGTTCTTTTAGTGGGAAACCAGTCATGCTCTCTATGAGCCTTCATACAGCGGATAAGGGGACGGGCAGCAATCATTTTCATGGGATAACACCACAGTTTGCTGAATAGGGGGGATGGGGACATAGGTATTTGAGTCACCCTGGAGATTCTTATACCCATTGATGGGGTTGGCTTCTTGCCTAATCGGGGGGTGGGGGGGGGGCTCATTTACGGATAAATCAGCTTCTCTATAATAAAACAATACTATTCCATATTTTATAATGTCACCTTTTTATAATATGTTAATCTTTCCTTTGACATATCAGCCTCTTCTCCTCATCTTCAATATAACTAGTTTTCTGCAGGGGTGGCTTAGTTAAGATTTTTGCTCAGAAGCCAAACGTTTTACCAATGGGGGAAGGGGGGTGGGTGTGGGCAACTGCCCCTATCCTACTGAGAGTGTCCAAATAACTTAAGCTCGGAAAAATATCAAATATTATTCCCCAAAATGTCATCAAGGTTGCTTAAATATTTTGCCTGGCAGTATCTTGACTTAAAAAATAAGTATAAAATGATAAAAAATAATTTTAAGAAAATGATACATAATAACATGAAATAATATAAAGTAAAATAATATTTAAAATAATATAATAATATATAACAGTCTTAGCCTGTCTATTAATTAGAATATCATATCATACACAAGCCCAAAAAATTGTATATTATATACAGTTTTATTTATAATTGGCTAGTTGATAAGACAAATTTGAGTATTTTGTGCTTTATGGGAGATTTGTTGCACTTCGGGGGATGCACTTTTCTGCTCACCACTACGTAGGCCCGTATTTTGGAACGAGCTCCGCGCCCCTTAGACAGCATAAAATTACCTCAAGATAGAAATTAAAGTATAAAATACACCATGAATACAAAAAAAAAAGGTTCTGAATCACTCACCATTTTCATCGATGTCTGAGTGAATCGTTGAAGCCACACTCGTCATCGGCCTAGATTTCGATTTCTCTGATTCTGACCTCTCGTGGTGGCCATGTCCAACGGATTTACCAGCCGAATTTTTCTTTGCCATGTTAACCGTTTGCTTTTGAGATTTAAAAACCTAGTTGGTTAGTAACTTTTCATTTATTAACTCGTAGGAAAAGTTTTTTCCGTTGACTGTTCATTTTCCAAAACTAAGTCGCCATCTTGGATTTGAAGGATTAGTGCTAGTTTCGAGTCGTTGCTATGGATATGAGCGTGAGAAGGAGGTCAGGAGGAAATGGGGGCCAATTTGAAAGGGCTGCCATTTTCCTTCCGAAATGAATGTGCACGGCATGAATAAAGAAGTAAAAGAATTGCTATTTTTGTCGTGGAACTTTCGACTCAACAAAGCGGAAGCTATTGTTATATTTGTTTTCAGGGGGGCATGCTACACTGAGGGGGCCTAAGAGCCAGTGAAAAATAACGGCAAAATAGTAGAAAAAAATATTAGGTTTATTCTGTGAATGAAGATGGGGCCATTGCCATTTGGGGGGCACTAGTTTTCGAAGGGCGCTTTTCATCGTCACCTCTGTTGGTGCCAGATTGCTGATAGAAGGAACGCTGTAGCGTATATTGAAGTTTAGGGGCGATAAGGGGTGTGGTGTTGCCAGGGGGTCACTCGCCCTCTGCCCGCCTCACTTCCTACGTTAAATCAGAAATCATTCTACGTAAATCAAAAGCACGAAAGATGTTTTATGAACGTAACTATTTCGTAAATATTCTTTAGCAGAAACAAACGAGTTTAGATTGACAAAAAACATCAAGCTGTTCTTTAATTACATATCATCTCACATCATCACATCAGGGGGGAGCACTCTAGAAAATTTAAGATAGGAACGTTCATTTGGGCAGATTTTCTGTCTACCAAAAAAAAGATAGGCCTCAAATTTTAAGCCCAACAAAATGACCCCTATAAACTATCCATTTTGTTCAACAAGTTAAGATAAGAAAAATAACTTTTTCCATCTATTCAAGAGGTTCAAAAATTCACTAGATGATCTATGTGGGGAGGACCAAGCTTTAGTGATGGAGGCTAAAATCTAGCCTTTGAGGCTAAGCCCACCTAACCTCCCGTGGCCTTAAGCCTCTATTGAATGAGGCATTTTAGCATTCGCGATATCATTAAAGGATTTCCTAACTCGCCAAATTACATTTAAAAAAATTGCGTTTTTATTATTTGAGTTAACATTCAATGCAATAAATATTTTGATTTAAGTTCTTTTGAAATGTAAAGACGATTCTCAATTATCTTTGCAGTTTAGTCTTAGTTGAAACTCGATTTTTAAAATATTAGAATAAAAATTTTGGATCAATTGTTAAAACACTCTAAATAAAGCAGTAATCAACTCCTAGAAGAGTTTAACTTCAGGTGTAATGTTCAGCTGCGCATAACAATAATTTTTGATTGGTCTCTTGTAATGCAAAAATTGCAACTTTTTAGTCAACTCGGCACTTTCTTTCAGGACAAAAAGTGACCTTTGAAGGCACGCCGGAGCCGGGCTGTAGCCCCCAAATTTTCGCCGCTATGTTATGTTGAAGGCATATTGTCCTAATCGCACTACATAAAGGGCAATGTGACCTATGCCTATTGCACTTGTGTTCCTCTTGCCATTATCCCCATCACAAAGCTTGGGCATGTCTTGTCATTTTTATCGACTTCTGAGGAGCAGCAGCATAAACTTTAGTGAGCACGCCTGAAAAGTGCCACGCCTAATTTTCAAAGCCCCCTCACTCGAAAATATGCTCCGGCGTCCCTAATTTGGGGCCCAAAAATACCGTTATCCTCCCCCAACTGCAACAATGAAGTGACCCCCTGCCTAGGGAGAATACTTGAAAGGGGTGGCACCAGGTTTTTTGAGGGGGCTAGGTTTCCTAACAGGATGGCTTTATAACAGAACCGAGGGTATCTTTATGAGCAATAGAACACAATTTGGCGCTAAAAATTCCCCGACAGGCATAAAATGTTTCTCTGAAGGGTGGGGGGCTAACGCTTACCGATGAGAGGAAAACAGCCCCTTGCCCCTCTTTGGTGCCACCCCTAATATCGGACTACTCTTACACGCCTTTTCCCCTTTCCAAGGATATCCCCATTAGCAGCTGGATTTTCTAATCAGTTATACATATCTAAACATTTGAATAAGCCGATGCCTTTGTAATAATTACAAATAATATTCAACGGATGCCCTCGGCTACAAAAGGACCTCGCCGTGAGCCAGAAAAAGAGGCTCGAGGAATCCCCCTTTAGCCGACATAAGAAGTGTGAAAATGATGATTTCGGCACTTTTGGCAAGTACATTGCAGCGACTTCCTGCCGTTCACGATTCCAATCCAAGCTGGCTGACGTTTGCGTTTTTTGTAAGTACCTCAGATCAAACAGTCTGCAATGCAGACTAATTATCTTCATTAATTTGAGTTAAGTTCGACTTTATGTATAAGCAAAATTTGGCAACAGCTTATTCTCGGCGGCCTGTCTTCATTTTATGTCTGTTCTGCCGCAGATCTGTAGCGAAAAACACCTCTCTGCGAAACTCGCCAGTTCAGTGTTGGCAAGTGATTTCGACTTATTAATAAACGGCAAGCAAATGCTCTATTTAAGTTGCAAGTTTTTTTCTCAAAGCGAAATATGCTTTAATATAAACCAAATTGTAGGCTGGTATCTTATTAACTTGTTAATCCGATCTATCCGCATCAGTTCGTCCTCTTGAAATTATTTTGAATTGTTTTACTCTTTGCGAAGAAAGGTAGCCGCTGTTCCCTTACGCTTTCTGCGTGTAAATAGCGTAAAATATTGAGAACTTAGGCCTAACGTATAAAAGGTTTGAGTTTTACGCCTTTCTTGCAAGATTAGTAGCGGATGAGGCCAGATGGAAGAGACACTTGTTTGATGCTCGTTTGCGGTCAAATTCGGTAGCAATTTCAGCTGCGCTTTTGAAAGGAAGCAGAGGCGTCTCAACTTTCTTAGCAATAGCAGGATTTCAGTACTCAAACTTTCTTAGCAATCGCAGGATTTTAGTACTCAAACGTTCTAAGCAATCGCAGGATTTCAGTACTCAAACTTTCTTAGCAATCGCAGGATTTTAGTACTCAAACTTTCTTAGCAATCGTAGGATTTAAGTACTCAAACGTTCTTAGCAATCACAGGATTTCAGTACTCAAACTTTCTTAGCAATCGTAGGATTTTAGAACTCAAACGTTCTTAGCAATCGCAGGATTTCAGTACTCAAACTTTCTTAGCAATCGCAGGATTTTAGTACTCAAACGTTCTTAGCAATCGCAGGATTTCAGTACTCAAACTCTCTTAGCAACGCCAAGATTTCAGTGCTCAAACTTTCTTAGCAATCGTAGGATTTAAGTACTCAAACGTTCTTAGCAATCGCAGGATTTCAGTACTCAAACTTTCTTAGCAATCGTAGGATTTTAGTACTCAAACGTTCTTAGCAATCGTAGGATTTCAGTACTCAAACTTTCTTGGCAAAAGCAGGATTTCAGTGCTCAAACTTTCTTAGCAATAGCAGGATTTCAGTGCTCAAACTTTCTTGGCAATAGCAGGATTTCAGCACTCAAACTTTCTTAGCAATAGCAGGATTTCAGTGCTCAAACTTTCCTAGCAATAGCAGGATTTCAGTACTTAAACTTTCTTAGCAATAGCAGGATTTCAGCACTCAAACTTTCTTAGCAATCGCAGGATTTTAGTACTCAAACGTTCTTAGCAATCGCAGGATTTCAGTACTCAAACTTTCTTAGCAATCGCAGGATTTTAGTACTCAAACTTTCTTAGCAATCGCAGGATTTCAGTACTCAAACTCTCTTAGCAATGCCAAGATTTCAGTGCTCAAACTTTTTTTCTATTTAAGGATTGAAAATTTCTTTAGAACTGTGTAAACAAAACCGCTTATAGTTAAAGTTACATAACTGCTAGGAAATTATTGTCCCTCATTTTTAATGAAACAATTCCGGTGCTAAGTAACTGTATCTTGTTGTAAAATAATCGCTTGGCAACATGACATAATCTTGAAATTAAATACCTGTCCAAAACATTTCCTAGTTCCAACGAAACTTGATTCCAAAATTCATTACTGAAGAGAAAGTTATCGCTTTCCATACTTTTGACACGTGCTAGCAAGCCAAATACAATAGACTATTTATAGATCTGGATGTCATCTCTATTCTGACGTGTCTCTTTGATATGACTGGAAAACATTTCCTAGTTCCAACGAAACTTGGTTAAAAAATTCATTACTGAAGAGAAAGTTATCGCTTTCCATACTTTTGACACGTGCTAGCAAGCCAAATACAATAGACTATTTATAGATCTGGATGTCATCTCTATTCTGACGTGTCTCTTTGATATGACTGGAAAACATTTCCTAGTTCCAACGAAACTTGGTTAAAAAATTCATTACTGAAGAGAAAGTTATCGCTTTCCATACTTTTGACACGTGCTAGCAAGCCAAATACAATAGACTATTTATAGATCTGTGTGTCATCTTTATTCTGACGCGTCTCTCATATGACTGGAAAACGTTTCCTAGTTCCAACGAAACTTGATTCCAAAATTCATTACTGAAGAGAAAGTTATCGCTTTCCATAC
>OZ025204.1:957500-977500 GCA_964019065.1 Catostylus mosaicus
ATTACATTACCCTACATTACATTAAATTACATTAAATTGCATTACATTACATTAAATTACATTACATTGCATTACATTACAATACATCAAATTACATTACATCCAATTACCTTACCCTACATTAAATTACATTACATTACATTAAATTACATTACATTAAATTACATTACATTACATTACATTAAATTACATTACATTAAATTACATTAAATTACATTACATTACCCTACCTTACATTAAAGTACATTACATTAAATAACATTACATTACATTACAATACATCAAATTACATTACATTACATTACATTACATTAAATTACATTACATTAAATTACATTACATTACCCTACATTACATTAAATTACATTACATTACATTACATTAAATTACATTACATTACATACAATACATCAAATTACATTACATTACATTAAATTACATTACATTACATTGCATTAAATTACATTATATTAAACTACATCACAGTTAAATCTTCACTTGAAAAACTATGAAGATGAAAATTTGCATTCGATTATATCATATTACATTCTATTACAGTACATTACAGAGCATAACATTACATCAAATCATTATTAAGCAATATTTCATTTTATTTCATTTTCCTTCATACTCACGTTAATGTTTCAACAGACTCCATTCTTTCAGCTTGATCAAAATCAATTGCTGCTGGCTGGTTTTTGAAAATCTTGATTGTCTTTGGTGCCCTCCCTGTCATAAAAAGCAGTCATGTAATATAATGTAACAGACTGCAATGCAATTTAATGTTATGTAGTGTTATGTAATGTAATGTAATGTAAGTAGTATATATATATTGAGAGCAACTAAGTTGAGATTACGCCAACAGTAAATTTGTTTTACGGACTGTAAACTTTTATGGACAGTAAACCATTACGGTCCCCTTCCCACAGTAATGCCTTGACCGTAATCATTTATGCCCTCTCCCCCTACCCCTAGGCCTTGGCCCTGGGCCCGTCCCTCCCTTTCCTCCGCAGGGGTATCACCGTAATCGACCGTAAGTTTATAAGAAACTTTGGCGTAATCTCAACTTAGTTGCTCTCAATATATATACCACTAATGTAATGTAATATAATGTGATGCAATGTAATGTAATGCTATATAATGCAAGACAATGTAATGAAGTGTAATGTAATGTAATGTAATATAATGTGATGCAATGTAAAGTAATCTAATGTAATGTAATATAATGTGATGCAATGTAATGTAATGTAATATAATGTGATGCAATGTAAAGTAATCTAATGTAATGTAATATAATGTGATGCAATGTAATGTAATGTTATGTAATGTAATGTAATGTAATATAATGTGATGCAATGTAATGTAATGTTATGTAATGTAATGTTATGTAATATAATGTGATGCAATGTAATGTAATGTTATGTAATGTAATGTGATTAATATAATGTGATGCAATGTAATGTAATGCTATATAATGCAAGACAATTTAATGTAATGTAGTGTAATGTAATGTAATGTAATATAATGTGATGCAATGTAATGTAATCTAATGTAATGTAATATAATGTGATGCAATGTAATATAATGTTATGTAATGTGATTAATATAATGTGATGCAATGTAATGTAATGCTATATAATGCAAGACAATTTAATGTAATGTAATGTAATATAATGTAATGTAATGTAATGAAATGTAATGAAATATAATGTAATGTAATGTAATTTAATGAAATGTAATGTTATGAAATGTAGCTTAATCATAATGGCTATTAAAAAATCAACAATAACTAATCGCTAATCACAATTTAAAACAATGTGCTGGAAAGTAGTTCATACCATCATCTGGAGCATGAATTTTCAAAGAGTGTAGTTTCACCGCTTGATTGAATGTAATTGTAAGGATGAGCTGCAATATGACAATAAAAATATAGTTTTAAAGTTGGCATGGTGTTATGTTAAGCTTATGTTGAACTTAACAATTTATGTGAAAGAAATGTAATAAAATGGAATGGTATGTAATATAAAATAATATTAAATGTCATGTACATTGATGTGATGCAATGTGATGTAATTCAATGTAACATTATATTGTATACAAATTAGATGGGACTTTGGCTCTCATAGGGACCATTTGGTTATTTCTAAAGACAAGATGTTAAAGCATCAGTAACTTGATTCTTTTTTGTAAGGCTATTTTGCTTCAACATCATCAAGTACAGAACCCCCTAGCAATCTGAACAAAGCTTTACTTGCTACTTTATAACTGTATTGGCACAGGGGGTGGAAGTGATGATACAAATTTAAGCATCTAACCTGTTCATCACAGTCACTTTCAAGAAAAGCAGGGCCTTTCTTTAGAATGTTCTGGAAAGTGTTTCCATCACTCTCATTAAGGCAGCTGCAACCAGCCAATGAAATGAAACTAGTTAAATCAACCTGATTGGGAAGGAATTTAAAATCAGTGAAAACATGAGGAATCATAGCATGAATCAATTAATCGCAAAAAGGGGTGACAAACTTAGCAAGCAAGTGATGGAGAGAGTAAGTAAATTAATTAATAGATAAATGATTGGAGATACCAAAAGACAAAGGAATAAATGAACAAGAAGGGGAAAAAAGAAAGGTACGGAATGAATAAATAGGACAGTAAAGGAAACAAATGCACAGCGTAGGAGAGGAAAGGAAAGTAGAGGATAGAAAAATGAAGAAAAGGAAAGGAAACAAACCATTGAATGAATGAAGTAAGGATTTAAGGAATGAATGGTTCCATCAATGAATAAAGAAATCAATAAATTAATTAATTAATGAGTGAGTGAATGAATGATTAAATGAATGAATGAATGAATGAATGAATGAATGAATGAATGAATGAATGAATGAATGAATGAATGGAAGGATGGATAAGTGAACGGGTGAATATAAGAACAAATGTTTGATATAAACAAGACTCACATGCCCAGGCACACCAATATCATCATCAGCATCAGCACTTCCAATATGTTGCTTTATTTTGGCCTCTAAAGCAGCCGGATCTGCTCCTTTCACTTCATCAATTTTTACCTTGTTTTTGTAAAACTGAAATGTTGGCATTGCTGATATTCCACACCTTTCAGAAACTTCCTGATGGAGAAGAAACAATTTTCGGTACGATTCTTTTTGATTAATCAATCAATCAATCAATCAATCAATCAATCAATCAATCAATCAACCCACCAATCAATCAATCAATCAATTATACAATCAGTGAATCATACAATCAATAAATGGGTCAATCAATCAACCACTCCATTGATAAATTTTTCAAACCAATAAATCAATCAATCAATCAATCAATCAACCAATCAATTATACAATCAGTGAATCATACAATCAATAAATGGGTCAATCAATCAACCACTCCATTGATAAATTTTTCAAACCAATAAATCAATCAATCAATCAATCAATCAATTATACAATCAGTGAATCATACAATCAATAAATGAGTCAATGAATCACAACCACTCCATTGATAAATTTTTCAAACCAATAAATCAATCAATCAATCAATCAATCAACCAATCAATTATACAATCAGTGAATCATACAATCAATAAATGGGTCAATCAATCAACCACTCCATTGATAAATTTTTCAAACCAATAAATCAATCAATCAATCAATCAATCAATTATACAATCAGTGAATCATACAATCAATAAATGAGTCAATCAATCACAACCACTCCATTGATAAATTTTTCAAACCAATAAATCAACAAAACAGTCAGTCAATCAATCAATCAGTCAATCAGTCAACAAAATCGTCTAAATCAATTTATTAATCATCATTACCTTACACTGATCCACATCAATCTTCAAGAAAACAGCTTGAGAATATTTTGTGCTGTATTTGACAAATGTCGGAGCAATCCTCTGACATGGTCCACACCTAAAAGTAACAGAGAGGGGGGCGTTTTAGAGCTTTTACGGTTGGTACTTCACCACAACATGAAACTAAAAGTTTGATGCAAAGTTGCAAAAACCTTTGTTTGCACAGATGAAGATGTATAAAATGAAAAAATAAACTTGCACAGAGATTTACAAGATTTCGACAGACAGGATCTTGAGGAGACAATTTGTGTGCGGGCCGGGTTGGAAAATACGCCTGTTTTTGCCTACGTGTACTTGCGACAAACAACAATTTTTCCGCTGCGACGCAGAGCAAAGCCAATTTCGCGCCGACATGCAACAAAATCTAAGGAGTTACTAGCAAAACCAAGCCAATATTTAATGAGCTTTGTGTGTTAAACTTTTCCTTCTTATTAGTACTTCATTCAAGTTGAACCAGCTCCCATTGTTTGCCATCACAATGTTTGTTTGAAAAAGGGTGTGAAACGCCTATATTGTACCCCTTCATGTAACAAAATAAGGTGCGACAAATGGTAGGGGGCAGTGCAACACTCAACATCAAAAGAAAGTGTAGCTGCGAGCACATGCATGTTTTCCAGCCAGGTGTGCGGTTAGCCGGCCCTGACCAAATTCAGGGTTATAGGCAGATCAAAGCGGAATCCAACCATGTTGCCCCACAAATCTGTGGTGAAAGAATCACCTATAACAAAAGGACAAAACAATTGGGGCAATAGAAATTGGCGTTTTTTGGGTGCACTTTGATCTTCAGCAAATTGTCTTGTGAGTGCAGTTGCCACGCTCTGCAGACTGGCCAAGGAAGTAAGGTCAAATTTAAAGGAAGTTAGGCCATTTCGAGTGATGTTCACACCTTCTTCGGGTCTGCATAAAAAAGAAAAGGCGATATTTTCAAACAATCGTAGCTTCTTACCACGTAGCATGAAAATCGACAACTACAAGTTTAGTGCCAGCATTTCTAAGCTCTGGTTGAAATTGGGAATCGTCTGTTAAAATCTTCACATTGCCATGACTGCCCGCCATTTTGACTCAAGCTATTAACCTCACTTTGACAAAGCCTCGTTTTAATCAACATCAACATAACAATAAAAACCTTCCTTGCTTTAACTTGTTTCCTTACCTTCAATTTCCTTTCCTTTATCTTCCTTCTCCTTTGTACCCTAAATTCCACATTGGTGTCTTTATTTTTCCTTGCCTTTCCTTTTCTCTCCTTTCCTTTCCTTTCCTTTCCTTTCCTTTCCTTTCCTTTCCTTTCCTTTCCTTTCCTTTCCTTTCCCTTTCTTTCCTTTCCTTTCCTTTCCTCTCCCTTTCCCTTCCTTTCCTTTCCTCTCCTTTCCTTTCCTTTCCTTTCCTCTCCTCTCCTTTCCTATCCTTTCCTTTCCTTTCCTCTTCTTTCCTTTCTTCCCAATCTTTCCCATCATACAGACGTTGTCCGAATTGAACCAATCTCTCTTACTAACAAATATTGATCGCCCTAGCTACGAACGGCCCTTCCCTCCTGAATTTCTAACATGACTGCATTTTAGAAACCCCTGTCCCTTCTGCTTCTATCAAAAAACTGACTGCCTTCTTCAACAAGCTAAAAAATCAGCGTCCAGAAAGCGTAAAAATTCCAGTTGCAGACTATCTTAGCTACATGATCTAAAAAAAACGACCCAGCCGAAACCCTGGAAAACTATCCTGCGCGCAAAAATTTCTCGCGAGTCTGCACGCAGGCTACGGAAAACTAGCTATTTTATCCTCGACGAATATTCGGGAATTATTCTCTTCAAGGTTTTTTGATTTCGAACAAAGACAACATTTAACTTCCTAGTTTCCAGTTACTTTCACTTTCAAAATCAGAAGGGCAGTGAAGCAGTTACTAAATCGCCTAGGCCTTCACTCTGGGATCCAGCAAATAGTATGTAGAAAGTATGCATGTTTAAAGCAGATAAATTTCGCTTTCTATATATCAAAAATTGTATTTGGCGCGTAATAAAGTGAAGAGAACAGGCAATGAACGCAATCTAATCAACGTGTGGTTGGAGGTACCTAGCTTGACGATGGAATGTCTGGGATAACGGTTTCTGTTCCTGCTGCTAACGGGAAAATGACTGATATTTGGAAACTATTTGTCGAATTTCCAAATAGATGTAATCTTTCTCTGCCTTCATTTGCTCACGCCTAATCATTTTCAACTCTTGGTTGATAGGTTTAAAAAGGTCAGAGTACAAGATGGGAAAGAAAATGAGACTCACATTGTTGCCGTTGATTTTCCTATCATTCCTTGTGGCTGGCTTATCTTGTAAGTAACCAGAACTAAATAGCTTAGACCCATTTGATTTTTTAAACTATTGAGAGAGGTGGCGCCAAAGGGGGGCAGGGGGGCTGTGGACCCCTTGTCGGTGAATGTTAGCCCCCGTCGGAGATAAATTTCGTGTCTGTTTGGGAATTTTGACGGAAAATTGTGTTATAATGCACACAAAAATACCCTCTATTCTCTTATTTAGGCCCCCGTCGGGAAAATCCTGGCGCCACCCCTGACGTTTGCTAAACTTTGAAATAGATTCATGGGGTAGGGGGAGGGGGCAACAACGCTTAAGTCAAAACAAACATGTTTAAGTCGAGTTTCTGCCCTAGGTCAAGATGTTGTTAGCGATAATGCTGAACTTGAAGAGCCAGAGGGTTTTGAAATTGATGACGGTATGTTGATAAAAGTTCTTCATCATCATCATCATCATCATCATCATCATCATCATCATCCTCATCATCCTCATCATCATCATCATCATCATCATCATCATCATCATCATCATCATCATCATCATCATCATCATCATCAAAATCATTATCATCATCATCATCATCATCATCATCAGCAGCATCATCATCATCAAAATCATTATCATCATCATCATCATCATCATCATCAGCAGCATTATCATCATCAAAATCATTATCATCATCATCATCATCATCATCATCATCATCATCATCATCATCATCATCATCATCATCATCATCATCATCATCATCATCATCATCATCATCAGCAGCATCATCATCATCAAAATCATTATCATCATCATCATCATCATCATCATCATCATCATCATCATTATCATCATCATCATCATCATCATCATCATTATCATCATCATCATCATCATCAAAATCATCATCATCATCATCATCATCATTATCATCATCATCATCATCCTCATCATCATCATCATCAGCAGCATCATCATCATCAGCATCATCATCATCATCATCATCCTCATCATCATCATCATCATCATCATCATCATCATCATCATCCTCATCATCATCATCATAATAGAACCTCATTCTTACATATACTTACATTTTCTACTTTTACAGGGCGCAGTGATGGCGTTGTGAAATTCTTTGACGATTCCATTGCTGGTGATTTGTCGTCATCTGCATCTCGACGGATCTCGATCCGTAGAAGATCCTTTTCGATCCGTAGAAGATCCTTTTCGATCCGTAGAAGATCCTTTTCGATCCGTAGAAGATCTGTCTCCGTCCGAATCAGATTTTCACGACGAATCAGCGGTGCAATGGCTGTAATGCCCCTTGATCACGTGATAACAACAGTCTCGCTTTCCTGCGTGGTCTCGTTGATACTGAGGTTGATTTAGAAAATATCCAAAACCTCTTTGAATGGATTTATGATATACTCTCATTGCACATCATCGATCTTTTTTACATACATGTTAGATATCCGCATTTGATTGCTGGCTTGAATGCTAATTGATTTTTTTTGAAGCTTTGGCTCTAGACTTTCAGTGTTATGGACGGGAAGGGTATGGAATGGAACGGAACGAAAAGGAAAGGAAAGGAAAGGAACGGAAAGGAATGGAAAGGAAAGGACAAGAAAGGAAATGATAAAAAGGAAGAGAAGAGAAGGGAAAAGAATGGAAAGAAAGGAGGTAAAAATGAAATGAAATGAATTGAAATGAAATGAAATTAAATGAAATTAAATGAAATGAGAGGAAAGTAAGGGGGTAAAAAGGGAAGGAAATGAAAGGGAAGGAAAAGTCATCGTGATTATTAAGGGGAAAGGGAGTTTTAAAATTAGCCAGGTTCCGGTTACATAACATTTGAATATCAACTAATTTGGCATATTGATAAATCATGTGTAAATATTGTTTAAAAAGTAGATTATTTTTCTAAGTAGTTTGACAAAACTTGTCATTATTAGATCCGTATTTGACCAGGTTTATGGATAAGCAATAGAATTTTCCACATGCACTTGATGTAATGCGAGAAGCCACTAAAAGGCTTACAATTTGCACAACAAACCAAAATATTACATGGATTCAATTATGACGTTGTCTCCTATTTACCACAATGCAAAGAAGAGGGCAAGGGGGTAGAATCGCTCTGTTAGCATCCCGATGTTTTAAGCATCGTAAATACCGAACATTGATAATTTCACACTGCAAACATAATCTTGTAGAATTGTCTCATTTTGTGACACGCAAGGATGCCGGAGCATATTTTCGAGTGAGAGGTTTGAATTTTGGGCGTGGACCTATTCGGGCGGGGTCACTCATTTTTATGCTGGTGCTCCTTAGAAGTCGACCAAAGAAAGGTCAAGAAATACCCAAGCTTTGTGATGGGGGTAATGGCAAGAGGAACACAAATGTAATAGGCATAGGTCACTTTGCCCTTTATATAGTGCGATTAGAAACATACGCCTTCAACATAACACAGCGGCAAATAAGTACGGGGGCTACAGCCCCCCATCCCCCCCGGCTTCGGCATGCCTGATACGACAATCTGAATCTCATCTCTCTCTTTCATAGACCAATCAGCAGCGCAGTCAGGGGGGTAGCAAGGGGGCAACAAAATCTGCTGCCAATGGCAAACATTTAGCGTCACATACAGATGATAGATAATAGTCACATGGCTACCCCCTGGTAGAGGTAGAAACCTCTTTTACATCTGTGTAAATATATGTATTTTGCAATCTGCCCGAAATTTCCATAAATACTACTCCAGTACACAATCTAAACTCTATCAAACTCACTAATAACAAAAACGACGAAATGGAGGCTTTTCTTGTCTTATGTTTGGTGCTTGGCATTTCTGGCCTGAAAATAGGCCCCGAGGTAAGTTATTCATTTTTTTTCTTCTTCTTCTTCTTCTTATTTTCTTCTTCTTTGTCTTCCTCTTCTTCTACTTCTTCTTCTTGATCCACTCAGTCCTATTGTTCTTATTTTCATTTGTCTTCTTTCTTTGAAACCCATCTTCTTTCTTTCTTTCTTTCTTTCTTTCTTTCTTTCTTTCTTTCTTTCTTTCTTTCTTTCTTTCTTTCTTTCTTTCTTTCTTTCTTTCTTTCTTTCTTTCTTTCTTTCTTTCTTTCTTTCTTTCTTTCTTTCTTTCTTTCTTTCTTTCTTTCTTTCTTTCTTTCTTTCTTTCTTTCTTTCTTTCTTTCTTTCTTTCTCTCTTTCTTTCTTTCTTCCCCATATATTCCTCCGTTTTTCGTCCCTGTTTTTTCTTCGTCTTCCTTTCTTCTCTTCATCTGCTCAACCTATCCGCTTGATAATTTTCGACCTCTTCCTCATCTGCCTCATCTTTTCCTCATCATCACCATCATGATCATTGTGATCATCATCATATCTTCGTCTTCTCCTTCCTTCTTTCTCTTCCCTTCCATCCTCTTCTTCTTTGCCTTCATCTATTCTTTTAGTGTGATATACTGGCATTTACCCCAAGCACCTTCTTCTTAAACTCCATTGTAATTCTTCTTCCTCTGTCTAAGCAATTTATCTGGCACTAGTGATCACATATCTCCCACCTTAGTTCATATGGCTTCCACCTTAATTCAGTTTCATAGCGATATATTATCAAAGAGATATACAAGATTTGAAATGTGATAGGAAATTTATCAGAATATTTTAATGAATTTTTCAGGAATATTTGGTCAAATATGGTTATCTTTCTACAACGCACACTTTTAGCGATATGAACCATGCCATTAGAAAATTTCAGAAATTCGCACACATCCCTCAGACAGGAATACTAGATGAAAAAACTGTCACCATGATGCAGATGCCTCGTTGCGGGGTACAGGATTTCACGTCGAACGGAGGCCACAGAAGTAAGCGCTTTGTTGCGTCATCGCGTTATTGGCAAGATCGAACCGTGACGTATGCGTTTGAGAATTACAATGCCGACCTCGGAATGGAGAAGACCAGGAAGATAATTTATGCAGCTTTTAAGACGTGGAGTGACGTCACGAACCTTGTTTTCAAGGAGATATCAGGAACCAAAGCAACTATCATGATCAGGTATTTTGCATGAATAATTGATTGCTCACTCACTCACTCACTCATTCGCTCACTCACTCACCCACTCACTCATTCCCTCGCTAAAATACCAAACATTCTTAACAACTTCCGTCAATCTTAGATTTGGTAGTGGCAGTCATCGTTGTTATTATCCATTCGATGGCCAGGGAGGTGTATTAGCACACGCTTTTTATCCGGACAACGGACAAGTCCACTTCGATGAAGATGAATTCTATACTGAAAATACAGACAAAGGAACTAACCTCTTTTGGGTGGCTGCACACGAGTTTGGTCATGCTCTTGGACTGCCTCATTCTGATGTCTACGAAGCATTGATGTACCCATTCTACAAAGGATACAAAGCTAACTTTGAATTGCCATTAGATGATACAGGCGCTATTCAAGCTCTTTATGGTAAGCATATGATAAAACGAGGTTATTTCAAAATGGCATCTAGGGCCTAAACATGTGCTTTCCTGGCCTAAGAAACTAGCCTTATAGCTGTATTGAGTTTCATACAACGGGAGCTCATTAATCATCATCATCATCGTCATCATCATCATAATCATTACATCATTATAACGTCATCGCCATATCTTTACACTTTTTACATAGGATGTGTTATGTAAATTTTTAAACAAATTTTAACCTTGGTTATTTTGAATTCACCTCAGCTTAAACTCTTGAACTTTTGCCTTTTCACAGGTTGCAAGAATACTGCTTTACAATCGCTGTCAATTCCAACAGGTTAGTCATATGTAAATATGTTTTATTATATGAGACAGAACAGAACAGAACAGAACAGAACAGAACAGAACAGGACAGGACAGGACAGGACAGGACAGGACAGGACAGGACAGGACAGAACAGAACAGAACAGAACAGAACAGAACAGAACAGAACAGAACAGAACGGAACAGAACAGAACAGAACAGAAAAGAACGGAACAGAACAGAACAGAACAGAAAAGAACGGAACAGAATTGAACAGAATAGAACAGAACAGAACAAGATAAAACAGAACAGAGCAGAGCAGAACAGAACAGAACAGAACAGAACAGAACAGAACAGAACAGAACAGAACAGAACAGAACAGAACAGAACAGAACAGAGCAGAGCAGAGCAGAGCAGAGCAGAGCAGAACAGAACAGAACAGAACAGAACAGAACAGAACAGAACAGAATAGAATAAAACAGAACAGAACAGAAGAGAACAGAACAAAACATGACAGACTATTGAGTTTTACTTAGTGAATATTACAAAAATAATAGAACACAAATGAAATTAAATAATAACCTCTTACCTTGATTTCAAATCAAGTTACATTTTGCAGATGCAAGGCCACACAATGGAATTCTCATGCACCAATGGCAGAACACAGAAGGTGATGCAATTCACCACATCCAACCAAACGTGTGCCAATATCCGCATAAACCGGACCAGATCAGTGTCTTGGCAAAATTTGAGGCTCCTGAAAACAATGGTGATAATTCTGCAACTAGGATTGAGGTATTTTTGCATGCTTTTTGCATTAATATCATTTTATAACAAAATTGTCGTTTAAGGTTCAAAATTCATTATTACAATGCATTGCAATGTATTGCATTGCATTGCCCCGCATTGCATTGTATTGCATTGCATTGTATTGCATTGTATTGTATTGTACGGTATTGTATTGTATTGTATTGTATTGTATTGTATTGTATTTTATTGTATTATATTGTATTGTATTGTATTGTATTGAACTGTACTGTATTGTATTGTACTGTATTGTATTGTATTGTATTGTATTGTATTGTATTGGATTGTACTGTACTGTATTGTATTGTATTGTATTGTATTGTATTGTATTGTATTGTATTGTATTGTATTGTACTGTATTGTATTGTATTGTATTGTATTGTATTGTATTGTATTGTATTGTATTGTATTGTATTGTATTGTATTGTATTGTATTGCATCGTTTCATATCGTATCGTGCCGTTTCTTACTGTATCAAATTGTATCATATTGTCAAATATATTACCATTAATATGTATTTCTCATACCATAGGGATACTTTCAAGTACAGCAATCAGGTTATCACGAGTTTGAAATGTGTGCAGATCATTCAGCGAAGCTTTTTGTAAGCACTTCATCGAATCCAGCAGATAAAAAAATGATTTTGAAAATTGACAAACCAACTGGAAAAGATTTCGGGTAATTTTGACAACAAATTATAAGACTTTAGATTTAGTTAATAGACCAATAATCAAATAAATGAATGAATATGTAGTTGAATAAACAGATGAAAAAATGAACGAATGAATGAATGTATGAATTAAATAATGAATAAATGAATTAATCAATAAAAGGACATTGTATTGGTAAATAGAAAAGTAAATAGAAGGTAAATAAATAAGTAAGGAAGGGTTATGATTGAGAGAAAGGGTAGCAAAGAAGAAGAAGAAGGAGAAGAAGAAGAAGAAGAAGAAGAAAAAGAGTTCTTGGAGAAATAGAAGATGATATTTTGATGAAGAAGGCAGTTGAAAACGAAGCTAAGTTAGAATGTTTGAATACAGGTATCTAAGTAATAATCTAAGTAATACTTATTTTTGAGGGATTAATTTGTTTCCTATTTATAGACATTGCAAAGCTGCATATGCAAGCCATTTTACAGCTGGCAAAAAGTATTACATAGAGGCAATCCACAAAGAAAGTTATGGAGAAGATTTTATCAAGGTTGGAGTGAGGGAGCCAAATGGAAGAACAAGATTATTAACTGATGCTGATATGAAATGGGCACTTACTGGTATGTTATTTAAAGCAATACGTTGCGATACGATACGATAGGATACGATGCGATACGATACAATACAATACAATACAATACAATACAATACAATACAATACAATACAATACAATACAATACAATACAATACAATACAATACAATACAATACAATACAATACAATACAATACAGTTCAGTACAATACAATACAATACAATAAAATACAATACAATACAATACAATATAATACAATACAACACAATACAATACAATACAATACAATACAATACAATACAATACAATGCAATACAATACAATACAATACAATACAATACAGCACAGTACAATACAATACAATAAAACACAGTACAATACAATACAATACAATAAAATACAATACAATATATATCCTTTATTACAATCTATCTTTTCATCTTCATACACATCTATACCACAATTCTTTGCAACAGACACTGAAATCCGCGTCATCATCTGCAAAGGCCGTTACGAGGCTCTGATTTGCCCACACGGACATGTAATCGAGGTCACAAAGGCCGCCTATGGTTATTCAGTGAGCAGTGGCTTTTCTGACAAGATCAAGCACCTTTGCAACATGCAAAATCAATACAGCGGCAGGTCAGACTGCGCAGCAGCATCGTCAAAACATGTGGTGACGTCATCGTGCCAAGGAAGGCAGCAGTGTGTACTATATGCACATGATACTGTGTTCACAGACAAATGCAGCCGATGGAAGTACTCTGTACTTGATGTCACGTACAAATGTGTCCCAAAAGGTAACTTTATGGACCTTTTCGTATGAGAAATTAAACTGCCATACTACGCAGATAGGTTTACTTCTATTTTTGTCTATTTAATTTTCATCTTGTTATTTTTAATCGCCACAGGGTTGCTATGCATTTCAATGCTCTCTCTGGTGTAATCCTGTAAATCTCGTTTCTTTGTAAATGGTATGCGAATAAAAAAAAGGAATATAACCATACCTTACAATTTGGAAGGCCACACAAAGGTTTAAGACGGAAAGTGTTGGCAATTAAGCAACGGGTTAATAAACAACTAGGGCTTGATTTATCGAAACATTGAGCAGCCTTGGGGCTTAATTCAGGAACGGCAAGCAATTAAGCAACGGGTTGTTAAGCAACTAGAGCTATAAATGTCTGATATTTAGCATTTTGAAAGCTCAATGAAGGGGGGTTTTTAGCAAGTAAACAACAGGTTAATTAGCAACTAGGGCTTGATTCAGTTTGACATTAAGCAATGTGAGGGCTTAATCCAGGAACTGTAGGCAATTAAGCAACAGCTTAACGAGCAACAAGGGCTGGAATCATTTAACTAAGCAATTTGAGGGCTCAAGGAAAGAGCTGTGAGCAAACCTTGTTCTCAGCAACAATCAAATTATGCCAAATAGAAGAAAAATTCGACCTGAGAGTAGTTGGCCTAAATTATCTTTCATTTACCTATCGAAAATGGCCGACTTCAAATTAAAGAGAGGATGAAAGTCATAAGCACAGTACTTTGTTTTTGAGTATTTTAAAAACTAATTTTACGGTTTATAAGCTAAAAATTCATCTCAAAATATAACAAGAATTCTATTGTTCTCATCTCTGTGTTGAGTTCAATTTTTTTTTTCTTTAAACAGGCACACAGACTGTCCCTCCGGTTACGCAAGCACCAACAACAACAGCACCAGCAACAACAACAACATCAGCAACAACAACAACAAAAGGATCTGGGAACTGCAAAGACATGTCGAATGAAAGTGACTGCGTGAAATGGAAATCATGGGGTCACTGTTCGTACAGCCACGTCCGGGAATATTACTGTCCGAAAACATGTGGACATTGTACGGGTAGCAAATGATGTTGATGAGAAGCTAAGCATTGATGTCGTCTCGAATGATATTAAAATCTATCGTAGCTTATCAATTTGATCTAGCTAATATAAGATTTACAATCTATCTGAATCAACCTGTTTTGTGTCAACAAAAGGAGTATGTTTTATCGCTTTAAAAATCTTCAACTAATGCGAGGGGGCGTTAAAAAAATTCGGATTCATATTAAAACTTGAGCAATTGGTAGATTGATTGATTGATTGATTGATTGATTGATCGATTGATTGATTGGTTGATTTACTGCTTGCTTGCTTGACTGATTGATCGATCGATCGACCGACCGATTAATTGATTGATTGATTGATTGATCGATTAATTGATTGATTGATTGATTGATCGATCGATCGATCGATTAATTGATTGATTGATTGATTGATTGATCGATCGATCGATTAATTGATTGATTGATTGATCGATCGATTGATTGATTGATTTACTGCTTATTTGACTGATCTATCAATTGATTCATTGTTTGACTGATTGAACAATTGATTGGTTGATTGATTGATCGATTGATTGATTGATTGATTGATTACATGTTTGATTGATTGATTGATTGTAAGGAAAGGCGATGTTGAGAGCTGGTACTCTAGTACCTTGGCGGCGGGGACATTGGCATGTAAAGCCAAAAGTCGTGGGCTCGTTTCAAAGCTTGGTTGTACCAATATTTCAACTCTTCTTTTCTTTCTAAAAACAAAACTAATCGATGAAACTGTAAACCTGAGCATGGAGGTAATGTATGGAGGTAATAGTCACAGGCTCGATTCCAGTCAAAGTATTGTCAATAAATCATTAGCTCCCTTCGTGTAAAATACTTTAAAACTTTGCTATGGTATCATAGGCGCCGACTTTTGATTTTAGCAGGGGGGGCTGAAACTAGAAATGTAAAACAATTACATACCAAATTCTCTAAATTATCAGTTATAAAGGCGCAGTTTGGTTCTTTGATTAACGATGCATTGTATCCTATTCATTAAAAATAGATGAAGATACTATGCCTATTCGGGAAATTAAGCTAAAAAGCGATAAAGAGCAAATTTTTGAACATTTCTCAGAGGGGGCTCAGCCCCCCATAGCAGTTTCCAGGGGTGGCTCGAGCCCCCAAGCCCCCACGTAGTCGGCGCCTATGTATGGTATTACACACTTACATCTCTACATGTATATAAGCACTGTGTAAAACTACAGAGGTTTCACAGTTATAAACGAGAATCACTTGAAACAAATGACATCGTTAAGACATTCAACAGAACAACCAATCTAACGGAAGAACTGATGACAACAACAACAGTGGGATGAGATGATGCAATAACATGGAATGGCAAGGCAACGATTAACGGAACTAACAGGATTAAAAAAAAAGCAAGCTACATAACATCACGAACCAAAAATAAAACAATAAACCAGTTATTTAACAACTGTCATAAAGCAGCAAAAGTCAAGCTAATTTCTCGTTTTTTTCATACATAAAATCTCATGTTAAAAATATAAACTGAGCATTTAAATCTAGGTGAGTTGCTAAATAAAAATATAACATAAGTATATTAATCTCTTGATAAACTAATATATTAAAAACTAATAAAATCTATCTAATTGCGTTAGCAAAATGAAAAAATATATGATATAAGTAAATTATTAATATACAATCTATAAAAGACTTACAATATCTATGAAGGATATTTTAACAAAATAAAATAGGATATCTATGAAGCTTATTTTAATATTTCATGCGGATGATTATGCAATGTAACAATGCATATCCTGCATCCTGAGAGCGTATGAAAAGCACGGAAGAGGAGGGGGGGGGGGTTACTTCATAGTTGTGAAGTACAGGGACGTGCCATTATGTAGGGGTACTTTTTTCTGAACAGTGCGAGATTAGGGGTACTTTGTTAAGAATAATATTGCAAAAATCATTAGAAAGGAAAATTAGTGATGGCAAAATGATAGTTCTAATCTTTTTTGCCGAATTATGGGCCACATTTTTATCTTTTTTGCGGAATTTTGGGCCACATTTTTATCTTTTTTGCCGAATTATGGGCCACATTTTTATCTTTTTTTCGGAATAATGGGCCACATTTTTCCAGACATGTGCGGATTATGGGGCAACATTTTGAACCAAAATGGCACGTCTCCGGCCAAAACCAGACCACGTTACACCCCCTCCCTTTCCGTGTTAAAAAGTAATAAATCGTAATGATATATAAGAAAGAAAAATATATCATTATAATATTGTTTAAATAGATGTAGATTTTGCAAGAGAAACCTTAGGTGGTATCTATTATACTATGTTGAGATTTGAAAAGGTTCTTAAAACAGAACTATTTCAATTGCGCTTTTTCACTCAAAACAGAGTTCCGAAGTTGAGATTCAAAAGCAATTTTAAGACCGGAGATAATATACAAGAAATCCCGGATCTGTCTGAAGAGACCGGCATGAATTCAGACCAGGCAATGACTTTGATCAGGCACTGAGATTATAAAGTGCGGTAAAGAAATTTTGGTCCGCCATGAATTTCTGATACAAACAACCTTTTCCTTTTCTTCATGTCGCTGGTTTCTGTCCGGCATCATTACCGCTTGGTTTTTCGTCTTTAGTGCTGTATCGATCGGATATTTGAGACGGCCTCACTCCAAATGCGTCCTTCTCAATAGGAGGCAAAGCTGTTGGGGATGACATCAAAGATGGTGGATTTGAAAACGTTCCAGTGACGTGTCGTTCTTCAGCTATAGTCTAAAGGAAATGTGATTGTGTCAGTGCAGCAAAAATTGGTAACTTCACAAGATAAGGGGCGAATGCTTCAATAGCTTGATTCATTTGTACTTCAACTTTTGTAAAGATACTTTGCCTCAACATCATCAATTATAGTACCCCCTTTCAAACTGACTAAACGCATTAGTTGCTTCTAGACAACTGTATCATAAACGGGGGGTGTGGTTAATCAATTGAGTGCTAATAACAAGAAACTTACAGGTCTTCCCGCTTCAGCTGATCTGGATCGAATGCGGCCATGATTGGTCGATTGAAGTTGTGAACTGCGTAGATCTGTCTGCAAATATAAACATTGATTTATATATATTTATATATGATTTATATATAGATTTAAATCGATATTTCAAACGCGGAATTAGCGCGAGAAACACGCACATTAAGCCATGTTGTATCTGCCTCGATATGAATTTGAAATATATTTACCATTTTGTATCTGCCTCGGTAAACTTGTCCATCTGATCCAAGAAGGAAGTTGACGATTGATTTTTCTCTTTTGCGCCGTTCAAGAAGCTCCTTCGCATGAGAAGGCATTTCTAACAAAAACGGAGACTTTATGTAATGATAAAGTGATAAGAATTTATTTAAAATTAGAGCGAAGAATTTTAACAAATGCTTAAAAGCAGGTGTATCCGGATATTGAAGGCATTAGTCTCCCCTAAGAAATAACCAATGCTCGCTGAAGGGGAGAATGAATCAAATTGTCCCTCTGTCAATGAAAGGGAAATCATGATTGAATAAACCTATTCTCTTGTCTACAAGTGAAGGATATCATAATGTTGGAGCGAACATCCTTACGAATGCTTAGAAGCAGATGTACCCAAATATTGAAGGGATTAGTCTACCACTTCTAAGAAATAACCAATGCTCGCTGAAGGATCGTTGGGCCAAAAGGTCTCTCAGTGGATGGAAGGGCTATGTGCTTTTGAATAATCCTATTTTCTCATCCACATGTCAATGATACTATGATGTTGCAGTGAACAAATCACAAAAGTTGTGAAAAGGTGTACCCAGGGCCGTCGAGAGCCAGTGCGGATCCCGGGATATTTCATTGCACCGGGCCCCAGTGAGCAATCAATTTTTTCATGGAAGAAAACTTTTGCGGGCCTGGGTGTACCCAAATATTGAAGGATCTAGTTTCCCATTCTAAAACACAGTCAATTCTCGCTGAAGGTCATTAATCCTTTCACCCCTGGATGGGCCATATGGACCAATGGCAAACACCGGAAAAGATAATTTTTCAGGGGGTTAAGTACAAAATATTGTAAATGTTGTGATGGCAGTTTTCTTTAACAGTTTACGTTTTCACCTAAGTTATTTGACTATGCTACCCCCTGAGAAGCGAAGAATTATATGGGTGTTAACAGTTAACTGAAAATAAATCCGTGTGCGAAAGGGTTAAGCCAAATGGTCCCTCCGTAGATGATGATTTTACCTGTTTCTCTGTGAATTGTCATAGCTCTCATTTGCTTCTTGGGATTATGTAAAAACGCTGTATGATTCCCGCCACACGAGCGATCGACTGCAAAAGGATCTCTCCAGATGTCTCGTTTTGATTTTCTATCTTGTATTGGATTCAAACCAGTCTCGTTCGCAGTTTCAGTCTTGGTCTGAAATGATATCGAAGCGTTTGATAAGTACTATAACTGATGATATCCTAGCAAAGGAGCCAAAAAAAATTAAACTACAGATAACGATAAATCAAGCTCTTGAAAACATTCATTTCAAGAATTAAATAATTCTCGCTCAGGATCATTGGGACACACGGATTGGTACCAAAAAACTCGGCATACCTGGTCCGCATTGCCATTGTCTTTCTTAGAACGAAAGCGATTTGACGTTGGATTGAAGCCTCCATACCCATCAAGATGGACCGGCCTGTCACAAGAAATACAATGAAACAGTGTGCTAAGGGGTCTTCTGAACCCAGCCGCGTTCGTGATGATATCTTTTCCTGCTCTGGAAACGAGGTTCTCGCGTGACTTTTGCAACTGCGCAATGCGAGACTCTGAAAATAGATAAATTTCGTTTTTGAATGGATACAGTCTGTAGGCACTTGAAAGATTTCATGTTTTGACAACTTGCCAATAGCCTGCTTCACAGACAGTATGAAATTTCAAAAGTTGTGTTGGAACTCGAAAGATTCTTATATCTAAAAACTTCGATTTAATGTTTTCTTTAGTCACTTTTTCATTGACAACAATGAATAGCAAATGAAAACAATGAATAGAGAGAGAGAAGATAATAGAATAGAAAAGACTAGAGAAGCGGAACCACCGCATAAAGTAACAAATGAAATGACAATTAGTTTGATCACTATAGCAACTATGAAATTGACCAATCAG
>OZ025204.1:982500-1095000 GCA_964019065.1 Catostylus mosaicus
AGCCATACTTTCCCTCGATGTCATTTAGCCTCTTATCAAAATTAGAATTCAACGTATCGATTTTATCGTTTAGTTTTTCTTCAATGTTATCAATATTCTTCTTTAACTTAGCTAGCTCTGTTTCAAAACTTTCCTTTAACCCAGCAATACCCATGTTAATACCTTCTCCATCTTTCTTATCACTAACTCCCTTTTTTAGCATTTCAATTTCTTCCCTTAATTTATTTATATTTTCATTATCCACCGGTACATTTGTTTTTTTATTTTTCAATTCGTTATGTCCAGCTGTCAATATATCCAACATGGAAAACAGCTTATCAACCCCATCTTCCAAAGCCTGCAATCTTTTATTAACACGGACTGTATTCCACGAATTATGTAAATATTGTTCCTTATTTTCGCCACCTTCAACGCCTCTACCACCTTCGGCATCATTGTTCATCGCTGGCCTCTCCTCGGTGGCTATATCACGAGCACTTGGGTCTTCTAGGCTCCTCCGGCTTGCCAGCAACTCTGCTGCGCTAGGTAGTTGGTCGAATGACTGGAATTTGGAAATTCCTTGTTCGATTGTTTTCAGTCTTTGCAAGAGGTCGCCATGGTCCTTTTCGGTACTGGGAGGGAATGGTGTAAAACAATACATTTGTCGTAAGATATACTATTATAATGCAGGAATTGAGGGAGAAATGATTCAATGATTAGATGAATGAACAAAGGAGTGATTGAATAAATGGCTGATTAAATGATTGATTGATTGATTGATTGATTGATTGATTGATTGATTGATTGATTGATTGATTGATTGATTGATTGATTGATTGATTGATTGATCGATTGATTAAATGAGTGAATGAATGAATGAATCAATGAATGAATGAGTGAATAAATGAGTGAATGAATAAATGAATGAGGGAATTGAAGAATAAATTAGAAAGGAAAAAAACCTTCTAAAAAAATAAATGAATGAAGGAATGAGCATAAAAAGGAATGAATAAATCGACGAATGAATAAATAAAAGAATGAATGAATAAATGTTATGACGGAAGTGAGAGAAGTTAGAATAATATTTTAGCGATATTCCTGCAGCTGTTTTATGGTTAGATTTGTTATCAAAACAGACACTTCAAAATAATTTGTTTTTGTCAAAAAAGGAGATTTCACACTTAGCGAATTGCAACAGCTGTCAACGACGATTTGGAAAGAATGAAAATGCTTTGGCAGGTCGTGAAAGAGGGAATGACTCATGCTAATACTTTTACCCCCGGTGATAATGCAGTTGTACAGTAGCAACTACTGCAATTCTTCAGATTGCAGGGGGGATTATAATTGATAACTTTGGAGCGAAGAGACCTTGCAAATGTTGAACTACAAATGAATCAAGTTATCGACAGCATCATCTCGAGAATATCTAGTCCTAGCTGATGATAACAGGGCTAGATGATCCCTCCTGGGATGAAAGAGTTGAAGTGTGTTTAGGGGGAGGGGGAATTCAGCCTTCAACTATAATGCTATTGGCTTCTTGCTGGAAAAAATAACCATTACTTGGTAGTTTTAAAACCAAAACTCGAGTTTTTAAGTTATCTATTGGGGCAAAAAGTGATTTTTACTAGGCAGATTATTTTATTCCCCCTCCAATCACCAAGCATTAAGTGTTGTTCTTGTCAAGTTGACTCTGTTAAATTACAATTTCTTGCTCAAAGTCACCTGCTGGAGGTTTCGTGTCCACAGAAGTTGGTCGAAGCTTCCCTGTCCAAGCTCGATAGCTCCATTAAAATAAGTCTTTCCTTGTCTACCAGGTCTACCTTTTCTTTTATTTAGTTACGTTTTTGGTCTTCGACTGAAATTAGCAACTTGCAAATATAATAATTATTATTATTATTGCATTTAGATTGCAAGGTTTGATGCTGAAAAACAGTTTGGTATTGGCATTCAAGGAAGCTAGCAAAGTGCCTCCGTGTCTCAAAAACAAACTTCGTATCTAAATATATAATGAGTGCATACACACAGGTCAACATACCTTACTTGCAGCCTCTCAAGCCTTGCAATCTTTTTCGCATTTGCTTCATAACGACCATAAACTGTTTGTTTACCGTCACCTTCTTCGATGCGGTCGCCACTTCCTTCCTTCTCACTCCCCTGAACAAAATCATTGCCAGTTCCAACTCCGTCTGTTCCATCGTTTGAAATTTCCCCCGGTTCTTCACCAGCCTTTACGACGAATTCAGCTTGATTAGTTGCTATCAGAAACTGGATTAGAAAGTTCTTCAGTAAGCCGAAATCTACCGTGCTTTGGTTAGGATTTCCAAGTGCTTCATCCAAAAGGTGCCGCAGTCCAACTTGTCCCGCCATTTTTGGTAAATAATTGAAGAAGGATGCTCTTTTTGTTGTCATGGGCTCAGCCTCGATATGGTAGCTAAAACGTTGTTATGGATACAGACTCTTAATAATGTAGAGGCAAAGTCCTCCGTAGTTTCCACTGCAAATCACAACAACGGACAAAAGTGTGGTAAGCTGTTCAATTTGCAATAGATTTTCTATTTATTTTGTTTTATTTATTTGCAGAAATAAGGGTTAATCACGTGTCATAATTTTGCTCTAAGGATACGGAAGACTGCCCTATTGCACTAACGTACCTTCCTACAGCAACCACATTATTAAATGCTGTAAAATACTATATTTGACGGGGCTGCCCAAGAAAGGTTTGGGGTAGGGTCAGGGTTAGGGTTAGCATCGGTTTAAACGCCCAGGAGACCATATTATTTTGACTGCAGACTGCGAAATTTATGGAAATGAATCATTTGCAAAAATTAAGTCAAAGTTCGTTGTTTGAGAGAAGTTCATTATTGTTAAGAAACCACTATTTCCATAATTCCCCCATCAACTGATTTAAAATGGCCTTGAAAAATAATCTAATTTTTATATTGTTTAGCCTTGAAGTTAAGTTATTAAAAGTTGAAAAATGCTCTTCATGCATAATAGATAGTGAAATGCTTAAAAATAAATTAAAATTTATATTTTGTTGGCTCTAGATGCTTTGAAAGAAGTACTTCTTTTTCAAAGACATGCTCAAGTTCAAAGAGAGAAAGTTGCTGAAATGGCTGCAAGCATGAAGAGAGGGGGCAGTAGATACCCCCACCAGATGACCATAAATGGGGCAAAGAAATCAAACATTAACAGAGGCGCAAATAAGTTACAGGAATGTGTTAAAAAAGAGCCAGAAGCAAATGAGATTAATGAGAATGGTTGCAAAGCAAGTGAACATGTTAGATCCTGTGACATGCAAAATGAAATTATTCATCAGTGCAAAGGTAATGAGGAAAATGGGCCCTTAGATGTCAAAGCTGGTGGAGTTAGTCACAACTTGAGTAAAGGGCTTCATGACAAGAAAATTGATCATTTGATCTCTCGCCAGTACTCTGGTGAAAAGAGGAGAATTCTTGGCATATCTGTGAAGGAGGAAGTGTCATCTGATGATGAGGTGGTTGATGTCTATCCAATGGGAATTGAAATAGCAAGGATGGCAAAACATGGAGAACTTGGAGATCAGAATCATCACAACAGAGGAGTCAACGATTTAGATGAAAGAAGACTAGTTGGTAGACAAAATAATATTACCTTTGATAACCAGAAAGTTAATTTATCCAGTTTTGCAAGGCTTTCAAAAAAGCAATTTACAAAGTGGAGTGGTGATTATAGAGGGGATAGAAATCAACCCAAAGATGCTGGGAAGGAAAGAACTTTTGGAGAAGATAGTCAAGTAGTGAGTGCCCCAAGTTTTAAGACGCTTTCAGATAAAGATACCGTTGGTGAGCCCCTTGACTTTGAAGATGTGGTTTATGTAAAAGATGAGTTTTCTCTTGATCCAAAGGTAGACAGTTCCATTCTTCAAAAACGCAAAGATAAAACTGCACCAAATTCTAAGAGATATAACAGAATTGGTGCAGCGGCAATGAACAATTTTGCATGTCAAGTTGGCAGTGATGATGATGATGGTGGTGAAGTGTTGTCTGCTCACCAAAATTTTTGAAGTAATCCACCATGAAGATTGTGATTTTGTATATTATGAAGAAAACCAAGATCAGATTCTCGTCCATAATAGAGCATCATTACCAAATTCATGGGCAAGAAATAAAGATTTTTGTGAGGATAGACAAAATGAAAGATCTTCTGCCAAACGAGATGGGAGTGCTTCTGGATTGTTATTTTACGAGGTAGTTCATAGCGATTCTGAAGAAGGACTGTCTAATCCAAGTTTGCAAAATCCTTCATCAGATGAAACTGAATCAGACAATGATGTGAATTATGAGAACATACTCAACCCAACATCTTGTCGGCCTAAGGAAGCATGCTTGGATAAGAGAAAAACTGCTCTTAACACCAATAAAACCTCCACTGAGTGGAGCACCCATGGGAATAAGTGTTCTTTGTGTTGCTGTTTCTTTCCAACAACAAAAGATTTCAAGAATCATGCATGCTCTGTTAGCAAGGCTTCCTGCAATGTTTGTGGTAAAAGAGTAAAAGATTTCGAAGCCCTCCATAGACATGAGAAAGTCCATCTGGAGAGGAAGCCTTTCAGCTGTGATGTCTGTGGTAAAGGGTGAGTGTGAATACACCATACAATCCCTCCTATACCTCAACTAAAAAACCCCTTTAAATGCAATCTTTTCAAGGCTTCTTTTTACCCCCTTTGAACCCCTCCATTGGCGGCTGACATCTTTTTAAGCCCTAATCATCTCTTTTTGGGCCTTATTTTTATAAAAGCCATAATACTTTTCACAATCCCTCTGATGTCTCGTTAAAATACCCTGTTAAACACAACCAATCTTTTCAATGAACCCTTCCATTCACTACCAACCCCCCTTTTGTGGCTAAAATCTTTTTGAAGCCCCAATGATATCTTTTTAGCCTGCTTTTGTAAAAGCTCAGGCATCTTTGGCATATTTTACATCCACTGATTTTGATGATTTTATAAGTCCCTAATTTCGTAATTAAAAACCCCACTTAGCAATAATTCTCCCCTCCCCACACATACACACATCTGGCTGCAGTTTTACCATATAGCTTTTTTTAACTCATCTAAGCCCCGTTTTTAATAGCAGTGTAAATTTTCTCATCTTGCAGTTTCCGGGAGAGAGGCAACCTAACGACACATCGAAGGACACACACCAAAGAGACGCCTTACCAATGCCCGCATTGCAACAAGAGGTTTGCGGATCCGAGCAACTTCAACCGACATAGGAAGAGTCATCTTGGTTTAGAGAAGGCGAAGCCAAGCCAGTGTAAATTTTGCGGGGAAAGGTTTTCGAGAACGGCCAACGTTCTGAAGCATCTTGTTCGACGACACAAAGGTGAAAGAGATGCACTTGATGATGATTTGGAAATCGGGGCCGAAGCAGATATTCCGATAAAATTCAAGGTGATTTCTCAAGGGTTCTTTTTGGGTATTTCCTTGTTTCTTTCAAAAAAGGGTGTGGATGTAATGTAATGTAATGTAATATATTGTTATGTAGTGTGATTTAATGTAATGTAATGTAATGCAATGCAATGAAATTTAATGTAATGTAATGTATTGTAATGTAATGTAGTGTAATGTAATGTAATGTAATGTAATGTAATGTAATGTAATGTAATGTAATGAATGCAATACAATATTATGCACTGTATTGCAATGCAATGCAATTTAAGGTAATTTAATGCAATATAATCTAACTTAATCTAAAGCAATGCATTGCAATGTAATCTCATGTTTAGAATGCAACATTATGTAAACCTTTGCATTTCTCTATTCAGAAACTTGCCTGTCGTTTTTGCCACAAGACATTCGGGAAAAAGGACACGCTTGAAACGCACGAACTCTTACACGATGAATGCGAAGCCGTGGCGTGCAAGCATTGTCATAGATTGTTCAGCTCGCACGATAGTCTTGTCGAGCACCTGAAATTACACGGCGTTCGTGTAAAGGAGAAATCGGGTGAGGAGTTCATCTGCAGCCTCTGCGGAGTAACCTTCAAAAGCAAACAATCTTTATTAGGCCATGAACGGAGTCACAACAAAGAGCGGCCGTTCGCTTGCACGATTTGTGACGCGCGGTTCACATTAAAAACGCGTCTCAAACGTCATCTACAGACCCATGGTGGAGACAAACCGCATGCGTGTGACGTTTGTCCCAAGCGGTTTCTCCGCGCTTACGATTTGACCGTTCATAAACGTGTCCATACTAAAGAGCGTCCTTATGTCTGCGAAACGTGCGGTCGTGGTTTTGCCGCGCAGACGAATTTTCGTAAGCACGTTAAAACGTGTGACGGAGAACCTAGCGTTCCGCGAAAGAGGAGAACGCAAGAATCAGTGGCGGAGCAGCTTTGACGAAGACGGTTGTTGCCATTTAGGCTTGCGGTAAAGTGGTTGCCGCTGAAGAAAGATGCCACAAAAGTCGGGAGAGATTTGTGTCTTAAGAGTAACCCCATTGCAGTCCAACCCCGGTTTAGGAAACCAAATAACCTAGGCCTGAGACGTCTAGGACTTTGGGGGCTCAGTTTGTTACAGAAAAATGCAGAAACAAGGATATACACGACAAACCAATTTCTATTTTATTCAAGTATTTATGTATTTTATTATTTTTAGACGATCGGGAAAATATGTAGTTTTGTATTTTTTGGACTAAGAAATATAAGAATTTTGCTATTAAGATTTTGATATTTTTTCTTCTAGTTTTCAGATTATTAGCATCTCTTTTTTGTATATTTCTACCCTTCGCACTTCAAAATGCATACCCCCCCCTGAGGCTTGTCCCTCTCACACCCGGTCGCAATACAACCCCACAGTAATAAAGAACACATTTTACCAGTTTCCAGGGGGTGCTAAAATTGTTGGAACAAGCAAGTCATACAAATGTGTAAATGTACCATTAACCCCCGTAATAGATCATCAATTTTTCCTAAAAGTATTTGGGCAGTTGGGCCTGACCAGGGGGTGAAAAGAGCAAGAGCATTCGAGAATTTCGTCGTAAAATTGAACGTACTCCTTCATTTTTGAAAAGTTTGACTGTTATTTGAATGTTTTTCAGTCTTGAACTTGCTTGCGAGAAGAAGTTTCTTACACAAAGGAAACTTTGCTTTCAAAAGACAACGGAGAATATAATATACACGCTGTTTAACCAAAAGCAATGGGAAGCTTTCAAAAAGCGCGCAATACCTAAAAAAATTCTGTTATCATTTGATTTACACTAAGCGGCGGACATAAAAGGCGGTATAAAATTGTTGACGGCCGCCGGGCGCCACCTACAAAGGGTTCCTAATTTGTTGTGAATCATGGATCACGTGACATCAATCTTGTTTTCAGATGCCCTTAATCTGTAATTTCAAATATCATGGTTCTGCAGGAGATCCAAATATCCGTTCTTTTGTGATGTTTCACATTGAGACTAATATGTTATTAAAACAGTTTTAAAGGAAAAATTTGCGCAAAAAACAATCAAAATAATACGTGGACCTGAAACATGAAAAAATCTGGTATCCTCTCCAGCTTTACAAGGCGAGTGAGGACCTTGAGCGGAGAGGGTAAACCAGGGTAGGTAGTTACTACAGTGCCAGCAAAAGGCAATGTATGTAACAAAAAGGTTTCACTGCCTTCCAGAGGCTAGGCCAAACTGGGCTAGGCCCGTTTCTCGAAGATCCTGACGAAGAGGGATACAACTGCAGACTTTGAAGACCTTTCGTTGCTTCGGTTGGGTTCTTGAAAAAATAAAGGTTGCAGAAAAAACGAACTGTTATTAGCAAAAGCATTTAAAATTCATGTATTCTAATGAATCAGTATAAGAGGGCGGAAACTATTTCAACAAATAGGCGTTAAGTTGATCTTTTATGCTTTTCCATCAGTGCTAACTAGTTTCGGCCTTCATCCGGCCACCATCAGAGCAACTGTATATATATTGCAAACTAATGAAAATTACTGTTAACCGGTCGGCTAAAAATAGTGCCCGATGCTAAAAAAGCAGAGCTATACTAAATTTAATAACAGAACACGAAGGTTGAAGTTGTAACTTAAAGTTTCACGCTTGATGCGATCTTCAGACAATTCTTGCATACTAAATTATCTCTAATTTAAAAAAAAAATAAATATTACTTCTTAGTTCTAAGCAATTTGACTTTGTAGTTTGCTTGAATTATGTTTTGTATGCTTACTTTTAATAGGGAAATACTGATGATAAATGATGATAGCCTGGTTTGTAAGAAGCCATTAGGTCAAATTTTTTATGTGTCTCCTTTAATTCTAATAATAAACAGTGGCAGATCTAGAAACCAAAACCTCCCCTGAATCCGCCCTTGTCAAGGTTTATTTCCAACAAAGTTATTGCTAAAATATAAAGGTAAAAACTTTAAAAACTAAAGAAACAAAATGGAGGCCAAAAGGTAACCTGGATCCAACGGGTAAAGAAAGACCTCAGAGAACTCAATTCAACAGAGGAAGAAGGCAAAGTGATTGAACAAAATCGTGTTGCCTGGAGAAATATAGGCTTGCATCCCAGACGCTTCAACAAGGAGATCACCGTCTGTGTGCACTTAAAGGTATCTAGATCTAGCACGTGACTATTAACAGTGAATTGGATTGGTCAATTCTCAAGTAACCATAGAAATCAGATTAAGAACTCTTTACATTATTGTTTTTTGCTATCCACTGTCTCCATTATTTGCTCTTATTTTTAAGGGGAGAAATTTATAATATGTTATCAGAAGTATCAAACTAACGAAAACGTTGCCCTTTGGCAAGCTGCAAAATAGGAAATCTTTCATAAGCCAACAGACTGTGATTGTCGTGTATTTAGAATCTGTGACATAAATAGGCTATTGGCAAGTTATCAGAGCATGAAATCTTTTGAGTGCCTTCTTCTTCTTCATGTTCCGACCTCTGTTTCCCGAGGGTTGGAGGATATGATCTTCCACCGTTCTCTATCGTTGGCCATCACTACGGCCTCACTATAGCTCAAACCAGTCCAGCTCCTGATATTGTCTGTCCAAGATGTTTTGGGTCGACCTCTTCCTTTTTTGCCTGCTACCTTTGCTTCCATAAGAACTCTTTGAAGATCTCCTCGTCTAACTACATGTCCGAAGTACTGAAGTTTCCGTTCCTTGTTAGTTTTAGTCATTAAGTGCCTACAGACCGTGATTTCATACGTTCAATGTCTGTGATGCAAGCCATTGATATACTGCATTGATATACAGATATTTCTGTCGTTGTTATATGACGATTATAAATGTTTTTAATTAAAAATGGCTTTATTTAGAAAAATGCTTCACTTTTTAAAAAAAATTTCGTTTTTTGAGAGAGAGCTGTTGAATGAAAAACTCTTGGGTGTCTGTTAATGCGGAGGCGATATCCTTTGCTTAGATGACATTCATTCATTATTGAAGAAAATTTGAGTAAGATGGCCGTCGTTGGAGTGTAATCTATCATGATGTAGTTATATGTGCGCTCGCGATTGATCTAACGGCTAGAAGTGCATCAAATTGTAACAAAATCACTGCCAAATAATTGTTGATTAATCTAACTCATTTGGAAGAATTTTACGTGTGAAATAACGACATTGCAAAGTGGACGAAGGTTGCAGTGGCCTACATGAAGCCGAAAAACGTTGTATTTTTTTAGAAGACAGAATAGTTCATTATTTACAGAAATATACAGTAATTGAGGGGATTATTTTAAAGCAAATTTGTTTGGTCTTTTCATATATCAAGGCCTAGAAAGAGAAGTTACAGCATTGTCAGTCCGAGAGGAATGTATTTTTGGGTGATCAACATTGCCGCTCGTGTTAATTCTTGAAACACCACAATCGCGTGTCTGCAATTCTCAATCCAAGGTATTTTGAAGCACATTATTGGATTCTTGTTATTAACTGATTGTCTATGGACCTTGTTTGAATATGCCCCAAATTTGTTGGCAATCGATTAGATTAAATGTCGAGGAGAGAGTCAATTCAAAACCTTGAATTTGCTGGATTGAATTCTTTGTATTTGGATGCCGCTGTTTCACAAAAGGAATTCAATTAATCCGAGAAAAAGCTTTTAATATTAATGTGATTTAAGGGTTTCTTCCAGCAAAAACAACTTTCACCTATATATTTTGCTATTTTATCACCCAACTCTTCGATTTTGTTGTTAATAGTTTGCAAGCCCGTTAACTTTCACACGCGAAAACTTTGTACGGCAAATGAACTATTCAGAATTCGAACCAGACAGATATATAATAAGGCGGGTATGGAAGTTATTATCCTTGATTTCTTTACTTATTTATATATTTTTATTTTCCAGAAAATCCGACGAATAAATAATGTTCAATAACCGAGGCTCAGATCGCCCTATCTCCTGGGCATTCTCAGGTAACCAAATTCCCACACATTGTCTGTGATTGCATTAATAAAACTCACTGACTTAATCAAATACTTAACCCGAGAATATTCAAACGCCAGATTTTTCATTAAAAAGTTTGATTTCTCCAAAACATGTGCCTCTTTCGACGCCATGACAAGCCTTGCACAGTAGAGGAAGTAAGGTTGTTTGGTGGTTCGCTTTGCATTGCCATAACTGATATATTTTCCTCTTCGGCTTATTTGAAAGTGACATGAAAAGGCGCGGTCCTTTGTCGATGATGTGCTTTTCTGTGGAAATGTCTTTTATATGCTTTTATTTTAAGAGTATTAGTTGCCTTAAGACATCATGCTGGCTTTGGGTTTGAGGAGATGAGATACAGATGCTGAAGGCTTTTGTACTGAAAGTTTAGCATCTGGAGGGAGATGGGAGTGTTGCCCCTCAAAAATGACCTTCTTTCTGCTTCGAGTAAAGGTTGCAAAATTGCCTGATCAACATCATCATCTTGATCATCATCTTGATCATCATCTTGATCATCATCTTGATCATCATCTTGATCATCATCATCATCATCATCATCATCATCATCATCATCATCATCATCATCATCATCATCATCATCATCATCATCATCATCATTATTAATCATCATCATCATCATAATCATCATCTTAATCATCATCATCACTATTATCATCATCATAATCATCATAATCATCATCATCATCATCATCATCATCATCATCATCATCATCATCATCATCATCATCATCATCATCGTAATCATCATCATCATCTTAATCATCACCTTAATCATCATCATCATCATCATCATCATCATCATCATAATCATCATAATCATCTTAATCATCACCTTAATCATCATCATCATCATCATCATCACCTTAATCATCTTAATCATCATCATTAGGGCCACATCATCTCGATCATCATCACTGTCTTCTTGTCCATCATCTGTGCTTTTGAACTCTAGATCCAAGTTTCTTATAAGTTGTACTTCAGACCTGTCTCATAAGTTTTTGTCTAGTTTGAACAGTATTAGACAGGCTTTGTCTAATTGCTAACCCTTAAAGTAACCAAACAGGAGTTGTTGTGGTGTGGACTAAAGTTAATGTTTGACCTTTCTTATGATCTTTCTTTTATAAACGCATTTACAAGGTGTTACGGTTTGTAATGGGAGGCTCTGGATACTGATCTAGCCGTCTTGTTGTTATAAATTGCTACCAAATGGATAAAGTCCATTGAGAGTTAACACTACTTTAGTTTGTCTGATCCTCTACCGCTGTCAATTCTGTGTTAAAAATATGGCTGGATATTTTAGTTAAAAATCAAAGCAGTGCTAAAGGAATGATGGTGAGAATTTCATGTTTCTAAGCATTTTCATGACTGAATTTTTAAGAGGACATGCTCAGCCCAAATATTAGAGGACTGTCTGATAAACACCACTAGCATAAAACTTTGTGTATAAACTTCAGTTATCATGTTCTACCTTGAATGATTTATGCAGCTCAGAATCAAAACATTAGTGCTATAATGCAAAACTTTATAAGCAGAAATTTCATGATGTTTGATAGTTGCATCTAGCAACGAACTGCCCAACAGCATCAGACATCATGTTCCACCTTGAACCTTCACTACGGCTTTGTAATCAAGACATTGAGACTATAAACAAGATTGAAAATGCAATCGCAAAGTATTATTTTCAAAAGAACATGTTATCAATATTTATGTGCTTAGTTTTTTCTTACTTTGGTAAATTAAGTCTCATTTTTCAATGTAAACATGCATGGTGCAAATATTAGAGGACTGTTTTATAATCACAACATAAAACTCTGAGTAGCAACTCCGAATATCATGTTCCGCAACCTCTGCCAAAAGTAATTGGAACACCTATGAGATATCATGCATTACTCGTTGCTATTTAGTTTTCAGGCTTATAACACTGCTGTAACCCCATCCCTCACAATTCAACAATGCAAGTTGCAAAGGGCCATACCTTATCTTTTGTTTACAATTCATTTTGGGCAAAGGGTAGCCATTAAATGTGGTTTAAGCAATATTGCATTGAGGGGGAAAGGGGAAGTTGCAGATGGATGACAAATGTTGTGGTTAGTGTTATAATACTTGTGGCAGAGGTCATGTTTTGAATGATTGATAAACCTCTATCTTCAAGTCATCTTGTTCTTTGGAAAGAAACTCCACTGCTGAAAGCACCCTCACCATTTTGTGTTTTCCCTGTATTTAATTAAACTTTATTGGTTTTGTTTTCCTTGACAATTAACCTGTTGCAAGTAACAATTTGGTTAATTTTCATTACCTGCTTTAGCACGAATCATTTTCTTAGAAACTGTATTAAACTGATTTTTAATGCTGCAATTTTTCTTTTTCTAGATGACATTTTGGACAGAAATATAGACCAGCTTGACAGAGAAACACCAAGGTATCAATGTCTACTATTTGATCGCTTTGTCTACCATATTATGTTACAGATGGCTGGAAACACAGCCATTACATCATCCAACTTAGGCCCAGCAAGTGTGGGAACTTTCTCCCAAAAGAATAATTCCCAGATGTTTATTAACCAGCATTATTGAATAAGAAAATGTAGATATGGAAAGGAGAAGTGTGCTGAGGGATGGGCCATAAATTCATTCAGGGGGAGGGGTGTTAGACATCATAGAGAGAGGACCAAAATTAACCTACTCAGATTGAGGTACCTACTCAGACCGAGGGGGTGAAAATGAAATATATCTTTTGGAGGGGGTACGGAATTATTATTATATATAAAGGCTACATTCTTTGTTTCTAAAGAACAATTTTTTTCTGAAATTATAGCTAATTTTTCAGTTTCTATGTAAGGCTACATTCTTAGTTTCTAAAGAACAATTTTTTTCTGAAATTAAAGTTAATTAAGACTCATTTAAACTAGTTGATATGAAAGCACTTTTAAAATTCTATTTCTTGTTCTGCACTGTTTTCTCGTTTCATTAAACATTTTATTATTATTATTTTTATGGTTGTCACTTGTATCTGCCAGTTGATTTGTTAGATATTCTCCTGCATTACGAGCCCACAATTTCTTGCATCTTCTCGGTTGAATGTCCCATCCTAAACCAGGGATAACTATAGTTTCAGGTGAAATCTTAGCTTAAGTGTTGCCATTTGGAATCCGTAAATGCAGATATGATCAGATATCTAATTCTTAATAACAGAACACAATAGATTAAGTTGTAACTTAAAGTTTCACGCTTGATTTGCAATCTTCAGACAACTAAGGACTACTCTGTATGGTGCTGGTTTATATGCTGATGTGGTTCCCTTGGGGCGCTTTGAAGGTGTCTTAGATAATTGGTCAATTAACATATGTGGATGTTTGGTTAATTAGGTAGAATTTGTTTTCATGAGTGGACTTTGAAACAAGTTCAGTTCTTTTTTTAAACAGTTATATAGGTATTTGATTCAGCCTTTTGAAGGGGGGCTGAAAATATTTTCTGCATTGTTGGAGGGGGACTAGAAATGTAGAAGTTATTCTGAGAATGGGGATGAAAATTTCATCAAATATTCGAAAATGCCTCCACCCTCTCTCAGAAAATAATTAATAACCTGTCCCCAAGCTGTCTCTTTTTCTTCCTTTTTATAATGATCAGTTGTTGCTGTTTCAGATGCAACTTATCCGAGGAAGAAGAAGAGGAACTAGAGCGAAGCAAGCTTGCCATGGAATCCCAGAATGCAGCACAGGCTCATCAGGTATTTAACTCGACAAAATTAAGGTGGTGGTTGTCAGTAGATTCAACAGCAAACATATCAGCACATGTTTGTGCTGGTTGCGAAAAGATGCAAACACTGGTGGACTGGCCCACCGATCCATCGGCCAATGGATGGTGGGCCCCTTTTTGACGAAAATGGGGCCCCTGGAAATCGCTTTCCACATTCTTGCAAGGAAAGGAAATTGGAAAGGTTATCGAGGGACACGTTTGAACCAAATACCTAATCTAAAATGCGAAGTAAATGAAAGATTAGTTTGTCATTATGTTTACCTACTATGGTATACTATGAAAATGGTGTGAATTCTATCAGATCCTTTTTATCGGATATTTGCAACACTTCATCCTGTAAGGCAGTGGCAGCTCCACATGGGTGTATCGATAGGGACTATTACCCCTCCCCCACTTTTCTAAAAATACAGTAAATAGATTTTTCAAAAACCTAAGGTAGACTTAGAGGTAGGCCCTTATAAAGTTTCGTTTTTTAGTCACACGCTGTCTTCCAAATTAACCACAAAAACCTTTCTTAACCTTTCTAAAAGAGATTTACAAAGCAACCTACATACTTAACAAGCTTTATTATTTTACACAGGTTCCGAGCTCCTGTATTTCCCAATCCTGGATGCCAGGAGGTAGGGGAAAAGACACCGCTGTAAACCAGCCTACACCTGCAGCAGCTTTTCAACCGCAAACACTGAATGGTCCAGGATCTCCGTACATGAAAAGAGGACCCAGGGAACCTAAGAACCAGGTGTCGTCTCAAGAGTCCGGTAAGTTAAATGAGGTTGGAACTTTTTTATGTATTCTGTTGAAAAGCCACAGAAGAACTGAAGAAGCAGAAGTACAGTACAATGCCTTCACAGCAATTTTGATAAGATAGCGCATCATGGGAAGATAAAACGGAATATTATCTTTAGGAGAGCAGTTTCATCAGCACCTTTAACTCATTGCCCCCTGAAGCCATTTGGAACTCAGTTACAGATAACTGTGGAAGCAAATGTTGCAGGGGGGTTCATAAATACAGGTTATATCCTTTTTGCAAAAAACTTGCAGTGCATGTTATCTGATCAACTTCGTAAACCTTGCCCCCCGGGTATTTCTTTGATTTACTGTAACTTATACTGCGCTACATGGGGTCTGCAGGGGGCTATGAGTTAATAGTATTTTATTTCATACGTTAAAATCAAAATGGCTTTCTAGCTGTAAAAAGGTTAGCTAAAGACTCCTTGTAACTAATTATTCAATAATCATTGAATGCTTTTTGAACAGCAATCAAGGACAAACGCATTTCTCAATTTTTTCTCCTGCTTAATGATTTAATTTTATCGGTTAACCTCCTTTTGGTGCAGGCCTCCCACCATCAGCTGTCGTCATAACAACAACATCGTCACAGCCGAAGCGAATGGGGTATACAAGCCCCACGATAATACAGCAAAGCACAACCCCATCCATGACATCACACATTACCCAGCATGCCATGCACAGTCATGGCTCTGCTCAACAGCTCAGCAGCACTCGATTGCCCATTCAAAGCGCAAGGGGATTCCCCAATGTGCCAATCACTCCACAGGCTGCCAACACCAACGGTATACCCCAGGGGAAGCCTCTTGAAATGGTAACGCCGCAATTGCCCAATCAAATTCCACCACCTAAAGGTGTGGTATCACCGCAGAGCCCACAGATGTCGAATACAAGCTCGAAATATGCAGCTTCAACTGCCTCGACGCGGACGTCGAAAAAGGTGAGTAATGTTAATGGTGTGTTAATGGTGAGGTAATAGTGAGTTAACTCTAGTTAATGGCGAGATAATGTTTCTCTGATTCGAAACATACCCTTAACCTTTTATGGATAGTATAGCACCCTTGCACAAGAAAATATAAAAACAGCGACTGGTTCCATCTGTGGCTGCACCCTGCTGGGTGCTATTAAGCATAATTGTCCCTCTCTCTCTACCCAGGAGTATAAATTGGTACCTGGCCCGTAGTTGTGTGTGCCGTCTGTGGCTGCATCATGCTTCATGCTAGACGTAACTCGAATTGTGTGTCTCTCTCTCTAACCAGGCGTGTAAATGGGTACCTAGTCCGTAGTTTTAAGCGTTGCCTAGGGCTGCACCCTGCTTTATGCAGCACAGTTTAACTTGAATTGTGCCTCTCTATAAAAAGGGGTATAAATTGGTACCTGGTCTGTAGTCATAAGCACAGTCTGTGGCTACACTGGTAAGTGCTATAATACTTAACACGAATTGCTGTTATGCTCAGTGACAAGGAAATTTGTGAAGGCGTAAGGAACAGGGTTTAATACACACAAACTTTGTCATTTCAATTTTGAAAGAACGTCAAACAGACCGTAGAAAAGTCAAGTTATCTTGTTTAGTAGTTTACATGTATATCTATCTGTATAGGTGTCACCCTCGCCTATAAAAAAGCTGCCTTCGCAGTCAACAAAGAGCAGTACGTCACAGACAGCAACTGTTGCCCCGCAACAAAAACAACAGCAACAACAGCCTCCTTTCCAGCAGAAGCAACAACAACAGCAGCCTCCTTTTCAACAAAAGCCCCAGCCGCCGCCGCCGCCGCAGCAGCAGCAGCAGCAGCAGCAGCAAGCGAAACCTTTCCAGTCCAAGCAGCCAAGTAAACAGCCTCCTTTCCAGCCAGTGCGCGGTTTCCAAAGGGATCCTCGTCTCCATCTTGCCTACTGTCACGTGCCAGATTGCCAGGGATGTCGTGATGTGAAGAAATGGAATGACGATCCAAAGAAAAAGGCTCAGCTGATTCGGCAGGTTGAAGATGAGATTTTGCTGCGATCGAGAGAGCTTGATTCGTGTTGGCAAGAAGATGAATTGGATTGTGTTAGGGTACGTTTTTGTTAATAACTTTTTCACTCCCGGTGTTAATACAGTTGTACAGTAGCAACTAATGCTTTTTGTCAAATTTTAAGGGGGTTCTGTCATTTACGATGTTGAAAAATTGATATCTTACTAGAAAAGAAAACTATTGAAGCATTAGCCCCTCTCCTAGGAAGAACCCAATTTAATTTCTTCCACCCCCGCGATTATACAGTTACATAGAAGCAACTTATAGGTTTGGTCAAATTGTAAGGGGGTTCTGTAATTGACGATGGTGGGGGGAAGAAACCTTACAAATGTTAAAATAAAAATGAACCAAGCTCTTTAAGCATTAGCCAGTCTTCCTAAGAAGTAAGCAATGCAATTTGTTCCACCCCTGTGTCAATACAGTTACACAGTAGCACCTAATGCTTTTGGTCACATTGTAAGGGGGTTCTGTCAGTGACAGTGTTGAGGAAAAGAAATCACATGATTATATAATATCATGATGATAATTATGCACATTTGGTTCTTGTTATTTTATGCTAATTATGCACATATTTGAATAGGACTTTACTGATATGGACCGGCGGAAGGAAATGACGTATGCAGAAACATCAGAAGAAGGCATTTACAAAAGGGTGTCCGATGAAATCATAAAGAGGCCACCGATTTGGCATGATGACGAGGTTGATTCTGTCAAGGTGCGTGCAAGAGAATAAAATTCTAAAACATGTGACTTTGATTGACATCTTGGTGGGCAAAAACAATGGAATGGGAGATAATTGATTGACAGCTCTGCTTCAATATCTTTGTCTTTGCCTACCAAAATCTTAATTTGATTGACTTAACAGTCACGTGGTTTTAAAGTCTCGTTTGTAATTGGTTAAGTTTGTAACTGTACAGTCGTTCTAATGTAACGCTTGATGTATCTTGTTTTGTAGACGCTTAGTTGAATGTTCAAACGAAGATTGTTTTATTCTTTTAACCATGAAGCAAATGCATCATCACTGATGCTGTTATTTTCAGGGCGGACCCTGTCCTATAGGATAAGATGTCCTTGCTCTGTCCCAAACGCTGGCTTTTCTAAGCCAGCTGTACTAGCTGTGCCCTTCAAGCAGGTTTTTCTAAACTTCGTTAACCTCAACATCCAGTCACCCATGCGAAGATTCTTCTCAACCTATTTCAAATACTTGTTACAGATATAATCATATATGTATATGTAAAAGGTGTGTAGGTAAATGTATTTATCTATTGGCAGGGGGGCTGTCAATATTTTCTGCAGTGTTGGAGGGGGGGGGGGCCAAAATTTAGAAATAAATTCCAGAGGGGGACAAAATTTCAACGAAAAGTTGCAAACGCTTGCATCCCCTACACGGCAATTATGAATGTCGGTCCCTAAGCTGTCCCTTTTCCTACTGTCCCTAAGCTGTCCTTTTTCCTACTGACCCTAAACTGTCCCTTCTGAAAAGAAATGTTTGGAAGAAATGTTTATATTGACCGGTTTTTTGCTGTTTTCTTAAAAGGATTTTAGTGAACGCAAAGGCCAAGAAGGTGAGACAAGCAAAGTTGGCTCGGAAGAGAAAGTTTGTTTATCTCCGCCGTGGAATGAAGAAGATGAAGATTTACTTGCTAGAGAGGTATGTGCGAAAATTAGACATAAATTATCAATTTCAGTATTACTTCCTTTTTTTAACATAAGCTCTGTTTGTCCATGCTTATACATGTTTATCCATCAATACGTTTATTCATTTGTTCTTTGCCTTTCTTTTGATATTGTTTTTCGTGTTGCATAGGATCGCAGCGCTTGGCATGTTTATTTTTCCGTTATTCATTGATTGCTTGATTCATCTATTTTTTCGTTTATTCATCGGTACATTTATTCGATTATTTGGCTGATTATGATTGATTGCTTCATTCATTCTTTCGTTCATTCATTGACTTGTCTATTCTCTTATTCATTCGTTTGTTTGTTCCTTCTATCGTTCATTGATCTATGGATCGAACGATTGAGTGATTGATTGAGTGATTGATTGATTGATTGATTGATTCAGTCAGTTATTCGTTCATTCATTCATTCATACCTTTATTTATCATTTTAGGGTGTTGTCATGGTCCATAGCATCACAACCCTTGCATCTTCAACTCAAACCTCATCAAAACCAACAACGACCTCGGTTACAAGTGAAAAGATTGACGCAACAGTCACAATGGCTAATTACAAGCTGATCCAGGACGAGACTGACTCAGTTACGGTATTGATTTTGCCATCATTCTATGTGTTAAAGCATGCAACATTGATCCCTTTGGTTTCTAAAGTGACCATATGGCCCGATGATTTTCAGCAAGAACTGGTTATTTCTTAGAAGAAGGGTCTGATCCTGTCATAGAACCCCCTTGCAATCTATCCAAATGCATTTGTTCCTACTGTAAAACTGTATTATCACAGGGGGTGGAACTTCTTCTTCTTCTCCGGAGGAGGAGCTGATGCTTCAACAGCTTGAATCATTTATAGATCAACATTTGTCAGGCCTCTCTGCTCAAACAACATCATCAATATAGTATCCCCTTACAATCTGATCAAACGGTTCCGTTGCTACTGTACAACTGTATTTTAACCGGGGGCAAAAGGGTCAGAATATACAGGTTGATCTGCCTTATTGAATTCCTTGTTTTAAATTTTTTATTTTGAGAATCGACACCCTCAACAACTTTGAAAGTCAGCTAGCGTTGGTTCCCATGCGTGTTAAAATATAGACTAGATTTCACCCCCAATTCAGTCATAAAAGGCATCCATGTTATATTACTTTTTTTAAGTCTTTACGAAAATTTAGCAACTTGTCCTAATTTGTCCACATTTCTGAAAATTGTCTCGTTTTTATAGGACTACATTTCATACAGCAATGGACAAGAACTTGGCTCAAGAATTCCTTCGAGTGAAAGAATTGACTTCACGCCCTTGTGGACTCCGTCGGTGAGACGCATCTTATATTATAGATTTAGCGATGTCCCGCGGTTTCTCGGAGATTCCCTAAGATTCCCGCAGATATCTGAGTTCTATTTGCATTGGAGACCCTGAATTTATCAATACACTCTCTATTTGAACTAGGGAGATTCCCTGTTTTGAGGATTCCTCCACTGACATACTTAATACTATCTGCCTTTTGATTGGTTACGTTTTTATTGACAACAATGGACAGGGAATCACCTTGTTTAACAGGCAACCAATGAACATCTAGTGTGATCGCTGTTGTGATAATGGGGATGCCTCAAAGCCCAAGAAGGGCAGCTAGCCTGTTGCCATTTTACTTCACTCTCCAGAACTCATGAACAATCACGTGATAAAGTCATGTGACCTAGTCATGTGACATAACGTCACAGTAGCCCTTAGCAGCAAACAATTATGGGACAGCAAAACCATTTTATCCAATGCTCTTTGCGTTTTATCCAGGGTTGCCAAACTCCGGCTGAAGGCGTACCTTTACTGGCGAGTACTGAAGAAGCGGAAGTGACTGCGGAGGCGAATCAATCCAAGAATGCAGTTGCCCCTTTGAAAGTTGAAACATCAAGCTCACAAAGCATTTCGACGTCCTCTTCTATTGACACGAGTACTGTAAAGCTGAGAGATAAGTCAAAACGAGGCAGAGCAGCGGAAAAGATGCCCTATGTTGTGCCTCGGTTCGATGACTTGGCAGAAGACAGTGTTAAGGTTAGTATGGGAGTCTAAGTAGCCGTTTAAGTGTCGTCTATCAGGAGAAGGCAATGAGGTTTCATTGGACTTGAGTTGAGAAAAGAAAAGAGGGATGGATTGGAAGAATATAGAGGCTGAGATGGCCGAGAAGCTAGCATCAGAAAGAAACAGGCTGAGGATCCTAGTCGGGATGATGGAAAAGTTTAGATGTTAAAGATGAAGAATAACAATTCCTTAGTATGTTTCGCGTGACACCGATATTGGGACAGATTTAGAGTTATTTGTGCATGCCACTTTAGGCTTGTTAAGTAGTTGCATGCTCCCTGTGGTAATTTTGTAATGGTGAATAACTGATGAGCATGTAACAAACAGCAGGGAAGATTGCAGATGAATGAAACAGATGGAAGGAGGTCGCACCACCATGATCTGAAAGCAGGAGGAATCCCCCCTCGATTAGTTCATCTATTGAGAGGATCCCTCCTAAAAAAAGTCCCTGCATGCAAATTTCGTTTTTGTATTGTTCTTCTTGTTCTTCATTGTTCTTCTAATTTAAGATTCTTAACATTGGCGTGTCATTCTATGCTTTCCTTTTTCAAGTAGCTCTTTTATTTTTGCCTCGTTTTCAGGATTTCTCAGTAACGGAAAGAAACGTCCAAGCACTGAGCTCCAAGATGCCATCGTATGAATACATTCCTTTCACACCACCTTGGATCAGCAACAACAACTCTGTGAGTTATTGAATTTGTTTCTTCAACCCTGCCGCACCCGGATTTATTTTCAGTTAACTGTTTACACCCATATATAATTCTTCGCTTTTCAGGGGGGTAGCATAGTCAAATAACTTAGGTGGAAGCGTAAACTATTATAGAAAAACTGCCATCAGAACATTTGCAATATTTTGTACGTAACCCCCTGAAAAATAATCTATCCCGGTGTTTGTCATTGGGCCATATGGCCCGTCCAGGGGTGAAAGGGTTAAGTAAAATATCAACAACAAAAATGGCTTGAAAATTGCACTAAACATTTGAACAACACTACCCGTATAATGTATTTGCTGCCCTTAAAACTAAGGCCAAGCCTATGATGACGATGCTGAGTGGTGCAGCGCAGCGTCCCTTGGTGAGAAGTCATGTTTATCGACGATACAGCATAGCTGAGGTGGCCGCAGGAGCGACTCGTTGCTTTGCTCCAGAACTGCTGCTGTGTAGACTTGCATGGCAGACGATTACCATAAGCCTCAGTTTCGCTATCGACCTCGCTTGAAAGACGCGGAAACTGAGCGCCTTGCAATTCAATTCAATGGGTTTTTTTATTTGTAAATGTCATCTGTAGTGAGAACTAGGTGGTCACATGTCTTCTCCAGTGTGGCTGGGACCTGAAATGTATTATAGTTCTTAGTTGTTAGTTTCAATAGAAAGGAATACAATTCGTTGGCTAAATTTACAACTTGTGAGTGTGAGTCTACCCTTAAGATGTATGCTCGTTGTTATTGAAAACCTTCAATGTGTTCATATGCAGGTAACGTTGCTAAATTTTATACTTTGATTTCTTTTTCGTAGGGTATTCAAACACCACGTGAATATTCCACTGAGATTCACGTGCAAACAGTTACACCATTGGTCACATCTGCATCATCAGCTCTATCTCCATCGTCCTCTGCGCAGGCAGCACCCACCCTGTCCCAATCGCAGCCCACAGGTAATCCTCAAGTGTTGCCACCAGTACTGGACAGTTTCAGAACAGGAGGACATTACAACGCGATGTATAAGAATCATAATGCCACAGTTGATTCTATCAAGGTAGGTTTTATCGAGTCATATTATGTCTCAGGCACTCTGATCAGAGCGCAGCGCATATCATCCCGCGTATCCTCTCGCGTATCCGCCCACGTATCCTCCCGCGTAGCCTCTTGTCAGCCTCCTGCGTTGCTTGACGAAACCTTTCTTTATCCTTCGCTATTCAGCCGTCCAAGGTACACTGATCAGAACGCAGCCTCCCGCATACTCTCCCGTGTTTCCTCCCGTGCATCTTCCCACGTATCATCCCGCATATCCTCCCGCGTTGACTTCTGCATGGCCTTCTACGTTGCTCTACGAAACATTCCTCTGTCCTTCGCAATTCTCCTTCACAATTCCGATCAGAGCGCAGCCTGTGACCTCCTGCATATCCTTGCGCGTATCATCCCGCGTATCCTCCCTAGAGTCCTAACTAGAGTCGATTCTACTTCTGTTTTTTAGAACTTCTCAGCCGGTTTGATCGAAGAAACATCTCGCATACCGTCCTCTGAACAGCTGTGTTACACCCCGCCCTGGATTGAAAATGGAGAGGAGCATATTGAGAATAGCAGTGATATTGTGAGTTAACATTATTTTTGTGCCATGTAGACAATGGTCCACCCTTAGCAATTTTGGTCTGTTCATGATAATGCAACACACCTCAAATCAATGCAATACAGTACAATACGATACAATACAATTCAATATAACACAATAGAATAGAATAGAATACAATACAATACAATACAATACAATAAAATACAATGAAATACAGTACAGTACAGTACAGTACAGTACAGTACTGTACAGTACAGTACAGTACAATACAATACAATACAATACAATACAATACAATACAATACAATACAATACAATACAATACAATACAATATCTTTTCTTGCACAGGCTGAAGCTCCAGCAAATACATCAGCACAACTGACGCTTGAAGAGCAACGGGCGATTGAAGAAGAGGCTCGTAAAACTGGCGTAGAAGAGGCTGAAGCCAAGGTGCAGGAGCAAAGAAAAAGTCAAACCGAGGCTAGCACTGGTAGTGGTGGCCAAGATGGTACAGTTGCTGGACCACCAGGAAGAGACAGTGGGTTTAGTAGTGAACAGGACCAAAAACAAAAACAGCAAGAGCAACAGAGCCAGGAAGTAAGTTTGTGGGATTCAATTTTTGCCTTGTCATATCTCAGGAGGCTTAGATTTTAGTTGTATCAAGATTTGATATTTGAATTCTGTGAAGTATAGGGCTTTCCTATCTGCTAGAAACGCAAGACTCACTACAACAGGTGGCCCTATTTATTTGAATTTGGTATATTTTATCAATTGTGTGATTGCGAGTTAACTCATAGTCCCCTGCTAACGCCATATGGCGCAGCATAAGTTACTGTAAATCAAAGAAATATCTGGGGGTAACGATGCCAAGATTTGCAAAGTTGATCAGACAACATCCATTGCAAATTTGTCGAAGCACGGATATTTCCTGTATCTATGTACCCCCTGGCAACATTTGCTTCCACAGTTATCTGTATGTGAGTTCCAAATGGCTTCTGGGGGCAATAAGTTAATAGTGTTTATTAATTCTGACTAGGATGGAGCATCTGACAGCAACCTCGGCAAGGCAGATGTCCCATTCGACGAAAATCATCCGCAAGTAATCATTAATCAAGATAAAGATGATGCGAGCGAATCACCCAATCATTGTTGGTCATCAAAGGAATCATCAGGATCGAACCAAACTGACATATCAACTGTTGTTAACCCAGCTACTTCGGTGCCCATAACAGCACCAGGTTCACCAGATCCAGATGGCTCTGAAGCATCTGATGGTGAGATCTCGGAGCAAGAAGGCCATGAGACAGGTATGGCAAAGAATTGATAGTTGATTGATTGATTGACTGATTGATTGATTAATTTATTCACTAATTGATTAATGGATTGATTGATTGATTGATTGATTGATTGATTGATTGATTGATTGATTGATCGATTGACTGATTGACTGATACATTCATTCATTCATTTAATGATTGATTGATTGATTGATTGATTGATTGATTGATTGATTGATTGATTGATTGATTGATTGATTGATTGATTGATTGACACATTGATTCAGTTATTGATGTAGAAGTGTTTGGGTATACGTTGATTCATATGGTGGAGTGATTCAGTATGCATTGGCTGGCATATTGATTTATTGATTTGTTGAGTGATTCCATGTTTTTGCTTTATTTTCCAATGCGTTGATTGATCAATTGATTGACTGTTTGATTATTTGAGCATTGAAATTAAGGTCACACTATGTTTAACCTACACCAAATGTTGTTTTAATTTCATTCAAGATCAAGTTCAAAGGTCAACTGCTCAAGAATCAAGCTCCAAGAACGTCCCAGCTGTCGCTCAGAGTGAATCAGTGAAACCAAAGCCAATCAACGGCAGTCAACAAAATCAATTTCTTCACCATAGCCAGTCCTTCAGCTACCCACATAATACCCTTCCGCAAGGAGCTGGGGCATTGGCATCACACCAAAGTTATCCCCGGCTTCAGCAAGGCAGCATGCATTACCATAGCGGCTCATTTGATGCTATACAGCAACAGAACTTCAAGGGTGCACAGGTCATAGGTCATCAAAGACCCCCAGTTCCATTCCAAAATCGCCCTCAGGGTTATAGTGCAGAGCAAGCTAGGCCGCGAATACAAGTGCCACCATATGCTGGGCGTTATGAGGACAAAGGTCAACATATGGGTCTGATGCCAGCTCAGGTCAAAGGCCAAGGGCATGCGAATTATGCCAGCTCAAATGCGCAAGGTTTTCACTTCAAGAATCAACAGTCAATGCAACGTCTGCCCATGCCACATCAGATACATCAATCAAGAGGTCACCAGCATCAGCATCCTCAAATGTCATACTACAGAGGTCAGAGGCCGCTTTATAATCCAAATGATGTGCCTCAATCATATCATCATTTACTTGAGCAGAAAGGTCAAATGTCAAATGTCAAATCAGGGGCAATGCCACCAGGTCAAATGCCACCATGTCAGATGCAACCAGGTCAGATGCAACCAGGTCAGATGTCAGGTCATATGTCACAGGGTCAAATGCCACAAAGTCAAATTGCGCAAGGTCAGATACCACAAGCTCAGTTATCATCAGGGCACATGGCAAATCAGATGCCAGGTCAAATGTCATCTGGACAATTACCCGCAGGTCAGATGCCGATGTCACACGCAAGCAGACAGCAGCAACAACATCAGATGGATGCATTTTTTATGCATGGCATGATGGAGGAGCGATACAGCAAAGCCATGCAGCAAGGGTTGCAGAACATGATGAATATGGAACCGCGCATGAATGAGGTAATTAGAAATAACTTTTTAGTACATTGCTTTTTGCGTACATTCTGATTTAAATTTGAAAATTAGGACGAAACCATTCCTTTTCACTGTTCTTCGACTTGATCTTTCAGATACGGTGAGATTGATAATGAATTGTTAGAAACGACTTTAACTCTTTCACCCCTGACGGGCCACATGGCCCAAAAACAAATACCGAAAAGATCATTTTTCTGGGCGTAAAGTACGAAATATAGTAGATGTTCTGACAACAGTTTTCTATAATAGTTTACGCTTTCACCTGACTTATTTGACTATGCTACCTCCTGAAAAGCGTTGAACTATATGGGTTTTAACAGTCAAAGGAAAATAAATCCGGGTGCGAAAGGGTTAAATGGTGAAGACTTGAACGACGAAGGACTTAAACATGAATTTTAGACTTACCTTGCGCGATTTGACTTTGTGGCATTTGACCCTGTGACATATGACCTGACATCTGATTTGCCATGTGCCCTGATGATAACTGAGCTTGTGGTATCTGACCTTGCGCGATTTGACTTTGTGGCATTTGACCCTGTGACATATGACCTGACATCTGACCTGGTTGCATCTGACCTGGTTGCATCTGACATGGTGGCCTTGCCCCTGATTTGACATTTGACAATGGTGGCCTATACAGAATTGAACGTTTCGACCCTTGCTAGAGTCATCAATGAAATGAAATAAATACACGAGGACATATCGAAGGCTAATTAAACAATATACGCTTTTGCTTGTGTAAACGTAGCCTTCAACATACTTTTGTTTTGAGTTATTTCACACTTGCTTAACTTCTAACTCAATTCCACTTTGAATCGTTTTATCCAAGGAGAAGAATTGCTCCTCCGGCCACAACCAGCCACGCAGCGTCAGCCAATTGAATTTGCATTCTTCCACCGACCACCAGAAGAACTCCGATAATGCCAGTGTTGTTAGTTTCTCAAGCGTAGCTGCCTCGCATCAGAATCTAGACACGAAGGTAGACATGGTCTCATCGCTGCTGAGCATGCTCGGAACGCATGACAAAGATGACGTTGCGCGGACGCTCTTAGCAATGTCTAGCAGTACAGATTCGTGTAGTGCCATGCGCCAATCGGGGTGTCTGCCATTATTGATCAAGCTTTTGCATGATCCTGAATACGAGGTCAAAGGAATCAACTGGGAGGCTAGGCACAGGGCAGGTAAGGACGGGGGTTTGTTGCATGGGTTATTTCCTCAAGTGAAAGTGGGGGTGAAGTAGAAAGGGTTCGTTGTTGTAAAAACAAGGCAAATCAAAGAAGAAGAAGACCCCATGAAAGGGTGTTACGATATTTCTACAACATTTTTATGGTAAACGTAAGAACATTTTCATCCTATATGGTAGTTAGAGCAACACATTCTTCTAACACCTGTCTACAGCTAAATTTTTATTTTAGCTTCTATGCAAGATTTTAGATTTACATGCCATCTATTTCAGGAATGGCCTTACACAACATCATAAATTCTGGGACAGATGATCGCAAAGGACGTCGGGAAGTTCGAGTGCTGCGTTTGATTGAGATCGTCCGTGCTCATAGCGAGGCTGTCCTCAGCGGAAACATGGATAAATACCAAGCACACAAAGGCGCCCCTGCACTGCGAGATCATGGACCAGGCCCCGCAGTAGCAGCTCTTATGAAATTGTCCTTTGAGGAGGAGCACAAGAATACCATAACGGAACTAGGCGGTCTGCAGGTAAGTTTATTGCGCACTTTTTCAGAATGAGGTTCGAATGAACAAAGGAGCAGGGTGTGCTATGGATGTGGCATTGTAATTTCTATTATTTCCAGCAGCCTTCTTCATTGCCAGTCCGCTGCTGCACCCTAATATAAGTTGTTAAACATGACTTAAATTGTGCCTCGCTCTGCACCAGTACAAATGGGTACGTAATGCTTTCATGGCTCTGATTTGTGGGGTGGCATGGTCTGTAGTAATGAGCGCCATCTGTGACCACACTTTGCTAGATGCGATCACGCATAGTGACCAAGGGGAAGTGTTAAATCGGTAGAAGTGTATCGATTTTGAAAATGATTTCTTTCCCATGCGAAGATGAATTGTCTGTTGCGAAGAATTCCCAAACTTTTTGACCATGAGTATGCAAATAATGATGTCAGCCATTTTTCAGGAAATTAGTGTCCAGGCTATTTTTTCCCGCCCTTTTGTGAATCACGTCAGCAACTGAAAATGAGTTTTTTAGATTTGAAATAAATTGAAAAATGCATGAAAAATTAATGGATTAAAATGTGATGAAATATGGCGGAAATCACACGAAATAATCTGAAAAAGACACGATAGCGTGGAAGATGAAACAACCAGACAAATATGAAACTATTTTCGCAACAGAATGGACTATAAACAACAGCTTTCACACTTTCAAATGATTAAACACCTTTTTTTTTTGATTAGGTCATTGCCGAGCTACTCAAAGTAGACAGCACGTTGAACGGGCAGTGCAAAGACCCTTACAGCATAACTCTACGGAAATACGCGGGAATGGCTCTGATTAATCTGACGTACAGCGACGGCCGAAATAAGAACTCACTCTTGGAAATGAAATGTTCTTTAAAAGCAATCATTGCTGGTTTGACCTCTACGGAGGAGGAAGATCTTGTCCAAGTGTCGGCTGGGATCTTGCGAAACGTGTCATGGAAGCCGGATGAAAGTGGAAAAAGAACATTGGCAGAGGTATGTGCTTGTTTATCTACATCGCTTGCAAACTTGTTGCAATGTTGCTGCTATATTGCTGGTCGAGTGTTGTTCAATATTGTTGCAATGGTCCTGCAATATTGCCGTGCCTACTGCTAGTGCTGTTCCAGTGTTGTAAAATGTTGTTGCAATGTTGAACGAACATTGCCTGAGTGCTGTACATTGTCATTTCATCGGTTTTGATTGGCAATTGTGCACCCTGGCTACAGATAGTTTCCTCCTTACCAATTCTCCCAAGCCAGCATAATATTATGCCCTTCTCAAATAAATATTTTTTTTGCAGCTCAATACAGCTCGCAACCTCATGTCCGCTGTGCAGCACATCCGCAGCGAAGCAGCAATTCGTAGCGTTCTGAGTGCAGTGTGGAATTTATCAGCACACAGCCCAGACAATAAAGAAGAGATATGCTCGACCCCCGGCTCTCTAAAGTTCCTGTGCTATGCACTCAATTATCGTAGCCCATCTCGCAGCTTGGTGATACCTGAGAATGCAGGGGGTATCATGAGGAATATTTCAAAACACATTGCAGTGAAACCAGAATATCGTCAAATTTTAAGAGAACATGGTTGCTTAAAGGTAGGTCATGTTGATTATTGGTATCTTTGGTATGAATTCACGTTTCAGTTACTCCATCCTAAATATTTATCTCCCAAAGAAAAGTGACCCCTGTGTTGCAGACCCTGAAGGTATAACAACCCCAGTTTTGTTGCGAACTAGGCAAATAAGAACTAGATTGAAAACTGAAGATTCCCCCAGTATTAGAATCCTGGCACTGTATTTAATTGGTCGCTTTCATAGTCACCATAGAGACCATGCTAGATGCTGTTTGGTTGGTTACATTGCATGGATTTCCCTTTTAACAGCTATTGTTTTAAATTATTGAGGAGCCGATCAATAGTTGGCTATGTTATTGTTATTGCACGTTAATTTATCTCTGCATAAATGCTTGAAGTAGATGATGAACCTCTCATCCATGGCCGGACCATGTGGCCCAGTGAATATCAGTGGGAATTATTTATTTCTTAGCAAGGGGCTTATGCTTCAAAAGCGTGATTCATTGGTAGTTAAACAATTGTAAGGTTCCTGTGCTATAATACCATCAATTATAGTACCCCCTTGCAATCTGACCAAATACATCAGTTGTCACTGAGTAATTGTCTTATCACGGGGGAAATGAATTGAATTTGTTACTTCTTAGATTTATGGACCAATGCTTCAAAAGCGCGAGTCATTGGTAGTTCAACAATTGTAAGGTTCCTGTGCTATAATACCATCAATTATAGTACCCCCTTGCAATCTGACCAAATACATCAGTTGTCACTGAGTAATTGTCTTATCACGGGGGAAATGAATTGAATTTGTTACTTCTTAGATTTAAGGACCAATGCTTCAATAGCTTGATTCCATTGTAACGCAACATTTGTAAGGCTTCTTTGCTTCAACGTCATCAATTATCATACCCCCTTGCAATCTGACCAAACGCATCAGTTGCGTTTGTAAAGCAGTATCATTACCGTGGATGGAAGTAGGGCAATGTTATCTTAATTTTAAGTGGTAATTATTATGCGTCATTTGTCTAGGTTTTGATATCTCATCTGCGGTCACCAAGTACTCGCGTCGTTTCGAATTCCTGTGGCATTTTATGGAATTTATCAGCACGTTGCATCGAAGATCAAGAACTACTCTGGGAGCTCGGAGCCGTCTCAATGCTGAAAACATTGGTCCACTCAAAACACAAATCAATTTCTAAAAGTTCCGCTTCGGCATTGCGAAACTTGATGGCAGTCAAACCCGGAAGTAGTAGCACTGATAATGAGTCCCATGCCTCGTTCAGCTTCAGGAGATCAAACACACTTCCAGGAAAAGCTCGTGCTCAGAATTCTCAGAATGGAACAATGCGATCAGACCGGAAGTACAAGTCATTTTTCGGAAAGAAGCAATCGACGAAGGAAGTGCCTGCCGAGGCAACTTCGCTATTGAAAAAAGTCGTCAACAGGGGATTCCCAAGCAACTCAGATGATTCACGGAAAGTTCATCGCAAAGTTAAGCATGGGGAGCCTCATTACTATGCAGATCTATACCAAGATCCACCTCGTAGGGGAATCACCATGCCCCAAGCAAAGGACCCTACTGTTGTTTTGTATTCCTCTGAGAATGCCCAAAGTGCGCAAGAGGGCGCGCGAGAGGACATCCCCATCCCTTACAATGGAAGCAGGGTTGAAAGATGGAACAATATGCAGAGTGGAAACCATTGTAGTTGCAAGCATGGGTCATTCCCCAACACAGCGCCACAGGGCGTTGATGCTCTACAACAAGGAATGAGGGGAATAACCATAGAAGAGGAATCACCCATAATTGCAAGGCAGAGACCTGGTAGTTCAAGTTCTAGTTTGTCATCTTGCTCACCGCCAAGCCAGGTATGAATTTATCTTAGAACCATGTGTGACTAGAACTCCTACAGTCAGATGACATTGAAATAAATATGCCGACCCTTTTGTTATCATCAAGACTACATTTTAATTTATTTTGGTGGAAGTCTTAGTTGAATTGAATTTGATTCAATTGAGCATTGAGTTGAATTGAAAACTGATTGAATCGAAATGAATTGAATTGAAGTTTGAAGATTTATATGTTTTGATGTACTGTCCTTGTTTATATTGTATCATTTAATTTTGAAAAGCTTTCTATTTTCCCAACAGCCTCTCAATCAACAGATGCCTCGTATCAGCACGGACAATTCGCCATTGTCTATTTTCAGAGACCGGAAGTCGAACCCAGGCCTCTGCTTGCATAGACGCTCTATGTCCGATACAATATCCGAATTTGGCCACCCTCCTCAAGGCCAAAAGCAACTGCACGCAGTGACCGATTCCGAGCTGGCAAAACCGGACGTTTCCGAGTTGAATTCGGCATGTTTTCGGAAGGACGAGAATTTCGCGTGGTACAGCAACGCTCACAGACAACCCGTGGCAAATAGAAGTAGCGAAGCTGCCGAAATGAAGGAAACAGGCCCAAGACCACAATATCACAACCTGAGAATGATAAAACGCTATGATGAGGTGGCACATTACGAGACCCACTTTCTCTCTCCCTACGACGACTGCCCGTTATCTGTCGTTAAAGACTCGATCCGTTTCCCGCATTTCTCGTTAGGCTACCGACCGAAGCAAGACTTGTCGCCTGCACGACCGGAGATGATGCCGCCAGATTCAACAACACCGAAAATTTTCGTGCAAGAAACTCGTTATGATGTTCGACAAGCGTACCAACGAAGATCGAACGAAACTATCGCGAGTTCTGTTCAAAGTTCTCGTGAGGACCTCGTTAAATCTTGTAAGCATAATCATTCCGGTACGAACGTCTGGCAGTGCGATTGCAACGAGATGGAGAATGTCTGGATCCGAAAAGTGCGGGAAAAGAAACGGTTAGAGGGTCAGAAGTCAGACGGTCAAAGGTTAGAAGGTCAAAGGTCAGAAAGTCAAAGGGCCGATATCCAGAGAGCAGAGTGTCAGAGGACAGAGGGACAAAGGGCAGAGGGTCAAAAGGTCATTCGATCAGACAGCCAAAGGGGGAACAGAGCAGAAAGTTTTAATTGGTTGGAGGGCCAAAAGCTGCCAGGCTGGCCGGAGAATCAAAGAAATTTAAGAATCGATAACCAATGTCATCCTCCTCAAGCATCTTACCAAAATAACATACCTCTGTCCGCTGGCTATCCAAATATGCAGTTTACTCAGCCACGGATGGGATCTAAAGGAAGTTTAAGATATGACGAAGATTATACACACTCCAAGGAGCAACTTAGCGTACGTGATAATGACATGAGAACCATGACTTTTTACAGCGACGATGACGTGTTTCTAGGAAGCGATCAAAGACACCATTTCCAAGAAAAGATTATTTCGAGCCCCCAAGGGCAGTATGGAATAGCAACGCCAATTAAGGACCCTCATATGCCTACTGGATCGGACGTAGTCGAAATGAAACCACGCGAACAATGCACCTCAGAGAATCCTATAGCAGTGACCAAGGATAAAGGTGCTGTGGATACGAGGCCTGGCGAGAACGAGGGTAAGAAGCCTCTCCGATCTAGTCTGAAGTCTCCATCGGACGGACTGAGGCAGAAATTTCGTAAGAAACACATAACGCAAAAGGTTGTAATGTCAGGGGATAAGAAAAAGTCAAAAGCAAAGGATAACGTGATGGTTACCTCGCTTTGAGACATAGGGCCTCATTTTTAGATTGTCTGCTTGACCGTGGGATGCATCAGACCTTGCCAGCCGCGTCCTCACAACGAGGCTTCAAATATGCCCACCCTTTAAATAAAGGAAATAATGCTGCATGAGATGAAAGACAGATGCTGCTGAATTGAGCCGTCATTTAGGAACAAGGTTTGAGTAATTTTTGGGACGAATTGAGACGATTTAATTTACTGGACACTTCCAGACCATCTGCCTAGGTTTGAGACAATGGCGAAGAGAAGATGGAATTACAATGCTTTGAAAATTTTTCATATCTTTCCATTATTAGTAATATATTTAAGGTTGAAGATAGTTAGGTTAGTTTCTACCATTTTTGTTTACAACACAACACGGTGATTTTTGGGGGGTAGTGGCCCTTGCGGTACAACTAAACGTTTTTTCTCCCATATTAGAACCCCATTTACACCCCTCTTTAGATTGCTAACGGCCCACATTTATCATAAAATACACCCCTGCCCCGGCCCCCTTCATGGCTCCCAATTATCCATTGCCCAATACTCCACCCTATCCATGTTATAATTAACAAATTTTGAAAGAAATACTTTATAGTCTTTGCTTATTTTATACCATGTAAGCAACACTACAGAGAGTAGTTTTCCCTTTCATTTAGCGGCCGTGGGTTCGATTCCCCACCCTTACCATTCTTTTGGCATTTATATATATCATACACCATCCTTGTAAAGTACGTAACATGTAATATAGATCATACATGGGTTGCCTGATCCTCTGCCTAATAACGTGCTTTAGACGACCTGATTTATATAGGGCTACTGTATTGAGTCGCAAGCTTTTCCATTGGATGATAACAGAGTGTTAACGCCAAAATTAATATCAGTCTACTGAGTAGAGTAACCATTGGCTAATAACAGGCAGTAAACCACCACACTTACGTAGGAATACTGTGTTAAATTTGTAGAGTAACCATTAGCTGATAACAGGCAGTAAACCACCTCATTTACGTAGGAATACAGTGTTAACTTTATAGAGTAACCATTGGCTAATAACAGATTGTAAACCACCTCATTTACGTAGGAATACTGTGTTAAATTGATAGAGTAACCACTGGCTAATAACAGACTGTAACTCACCCCATTTACGTAGGGGTACTGTATGAAATTGATAGAGAACGTCAAGTACGTTACGATTGGTCAACAGAATGAAAACCCCCTCGTTTACCCAGAACGCAGGTCCCTTTCATCCATCACATTCACAAGACACTCATTTCGATTTTGATACCTTACAATTATTTACTACAGATTAAGCTATTTCCAGCCTCAAACCCAATTCCTATTATGACGTAAAAACTCGCTTCAATTTCTACTTGTTATATTTATATTAATATGGTTATTTTATTTTAATCTTTCTATAATTCCAGCGATATCCTCTTCATTCAACTTTTCTACAATGCCATTCTTTTTTCAAAAAAGTAATAGCTTTATTTCTACGCAAAAATTCCCCCAAATTTTATCCACGTCTAGTTTCATAAAACATACAAGCCTATTGCCTGGCCAAAAAGATTGCCAAGATATTATTAAGAAAATTTTAGGTGAATTAAGGCCCATTTGTCTCGGTCAATTTTGAGCAAAAATACAAGGCTATAGCCTTACTTTTTGGCCAAAAATTTTTCACTAATTTTTGGATCAAAAATTGGCCAATTTTTCTCCCGGTCAATTGTGGGCAAATATGCAAGGCTATAGCCTTACTTTTTGATCAAAAATTGCTCAAAAAGTTTTTAGAAATTTTTGGACCAAAAATATGCCCATTTTTGTCCCAGTCAATTTTGGGCAAAAATGCAAGGCTATAGCCTTACTTTTTAGTCAAAAATTGCTCAAAAAGTTTTAAGAAATTTTTGGACCAAAAATTGACCCATTTCTGTCCAGGTCAATTTTGGGCAAAAATGCAAGGCTATAGCCTTACTTTTCGGCCAAAAATTGCCCAAAAATGTTTTACTAATTTTTTTTACAAAAAATTAGCCCATTTTTTTCCCGGTCAACTTTGGGCAAAAATGTAAGGCTATAGCCTTACTTATTGACCAAAAATTGCTCAAAAATACTTTTGAAATTTTTCGACCAAAAATTGGCTCATTTTTGTCCCGGTCAATTTTGGGCAAAAATGCAAGGCTATAGCCTTACTTTTTAGCCAAAACTTGCACAAGAATTTTTTTGAAATTTTTGGACCAAAAATAGGCTCATTTTTGTCCCGGTCAATTTTGGGCAAAAATGCAAGGCTATAGCCTTACTTTTTGGCCAAAACTTGCTGGAAAATATTTAACAAATTTTTGGACCAAAAATTGGCCCATTTTTATTCTCGTCAATTTTGGGCAAAAATGCAAGACTATAGCTTTACTTTTTAGTCAAAAATTGTTCAGTAATTTTTTAGTAATTTTTCGACCAAAAATAGGCCAATTTTTATCCCGGTCAATTTTGGGCAAAATTGATAGACTATAACCTTATTTTTTCTGCTATAGCCTTACTTTTTGGCCAAAAATTGCTGGAAAATATTTTACAAATTTTTGGACCAAAAATTGGCCAATTTTTATTCTCGTCAACTTTGGGCAAAAATGAAGGGCTATAGCCTTGCTTTTTGGCCAAAAATTGCTCAAAAATACTTTTGAAATTTTTCGACCATAAATTGGCGCATATGTGTCCCGGTCAATTTTGGGCAAAAATGCAAGGTTATAGCCTTACTTTTTGGCCAAAAATTGCTCAAAAATTTTTTCCTAATGTTTGGACCAAAAATTAGCCCATTTTTGTCCCGGCCAATTTAGGGCAAATATGTAAGGCTATAGCCTTACTTTTTGGCCAAAAATTGGCTCATTTTTGTCCCTTTTAATTTTGGGCAAAAAAGCAAGGCTATAGCCTTACTTTTTGGCCAAAAATTGCACAAAAATACTTTTGAAATTTTTGGACCAAAAATATGCCCATTCTTGTCCCGGTCAATTTTGGGCAAAAATGCAAGACTATAGCTTTACTTTTAGTCAAAAATTGCCCAAAAATGTTTTACTAATGTTTGGACCAAAAATTAGCCCATTTTTGTCCCGGCCAATTTAGGGCAAAAATGTAAGGCTATAGCCTTACTTTTTGGCCAAAAATTGCTCAAAAATACTTTTGAAATTTTTCGACCAAAAATTGGCTCATTTTTGTCCCTTTTAATGTTGGGCAAAAATGCAAGGCTATAGCCTTACTTTTTAGCCAAAAATTGCACAAGAATTTTTTTCGAAATATTTGGACCAAAAATAGGCCAATTTTTGTCCCGGTCAATTTTGGGCAAAAATGCAAGGCTATAACCTTATTTTTTTGGCCAAAATCGCTCAAAAATACTTTTTAAATTCTTCCACCAAAAATTGGCTCATTTTGTCCCTTTTAATTTGGGGCAAAAATGCAAGGCTATAGCCTTACTTTTTGGCCAAAAATTGCACAAAAATTTTTTTGAAAATTTTGGACCAAAAATAGGCCCATTTTTGTCCCGGTCAATTTTGGGCAAAAATGCAAGGCTATAGCCTTACTTTTTGGCCAAAAATTGCTGAAAAATATTTTACAAATTTTTGGACCAAAAATTGGCCCATTTTTATTCTCGTCAATTTTGGGCAAAAACGCAAGGCTATAGCCTTACTTTTTGGTCAAAAATTGTTCAATAATGTTTTAGAAATTTTTGGACCAAAAATAGGCCCATTTTTGTCACGGTCACTTTTGGGCAAAAATGCAAGGCTATAACCTTATTTTCTGGCCAAAAATCGCTCCAAAATATTTTTGAAATTCTTCGACCATAAAGTGGCTCATTTTTGTCCCCGTCAATTTTGGGCAAAAATGCAAGGTTATAGCCTTACTTTTTGGCCAAAAATTGCTCAAAAATTTTTTACTAATTTTTGGACAAAAAATTAGCCCATTTTTGTCCCGGTCAGTTTTGGAGAAATATGTAAGGCTATAGCCTTACTATTTGGCCAAAAATTGCTCAAAAATACTTTGAAATTTTGGGCCAAAACTTGGCTCATTTCTGTCCTTGTCAATTTTGGCCAAAAATGCAAGACTATAGCCTTATTTTTTGGCCAAAAATTGCTCAAAAATTTTCTACCAATTTTTGGACAAAAAATTAGCCCATTTTAGTCCCGGTCAATTTTCGGCAAAAATGTAAGGCTATAGCCTTTCTTTTTGGCCAAAAATTGCTGGAAGATATTTTACGAATTTTTGGACCAAAAATTGGCCCATTTTTATACTTGTCAATTTTAGGCAAAAATACAAGGCTATGGCCTTCCTTTTTAACCAAAAATTGCTGAAGAAAGTTTTACAAATTTTTGGACCCAAAATTGGCCCATTCTTGTCCCGGTCAATTTTGGGCAAAAATGCAAGGCTATAGCCTTACTTTTTGGCCAAAAATTGCTGGAAAATATTTTACAAATTTTTGGACCAAAAATTGGCCCATTTTTATTCTCGTTATTTTTGGGCAAAAATTCAAGCTTATAGCTTTACTTTTTAGTCAAAAATTGTTCAGTAATTTTTTAGTAATTGTTCGACCAAAAATTGGCTCATTTTTTCCCTTTTAATTTTGGGATAAAATGCAAGGCTATAGCCTTATGTTTTAGCCAAAAATTGCACAAGAATTTTTTTGAAATTTTTGGACCAAAAATAGGCCCATTCTTGTCCCGGTCAATTTTGGGCAAAAAAGCAAGGCTATAACCTTATTTTTTGGCCAAAAATTGCTCACAAATATTTTACTAATTTTTGGACAAAAAATTAGCCCATTTTTGTCCCGATCAATTGTGGGCAAAAATGTAAGGCTATAGCCTTACTTTCTAGCCAAAAATTCCACAAGAATTTTTTTGAAATTTTTGGACCAAAAATAGGCCCATTCTTGTCCCGGTCAATTTTGGGCAAAAATGCAAGGCTATAGCCTTACTTTTTGGCCAAAAATTGCTCAAAAATACTTTGAAATTTTGGGCCAAAAATTGGCTCCTTTTTGTCCCCTTTAATTTTGGGCAAAAATGTAAGGCTATAGCCTTACCTTTTGGCCAAAAATTGCTGGAAGATATTTTACGAATTTTTGGACCAAAAATTGGCCCATTTTTATACTTGTCAATTTTAGGCAAAAATGCAAGGCTATGGCCTTACGTTTAAACCAAAAATAGTTGAAGAAAGTTTTACAAATTTTTGGACCCAAAATTTGCCCATTTTTGTCCCGGTCAATTTTGGGCAAAAATGGAAGGCTATAGCCTTACTTTTTAGTCAAAAATTGTTCAGTAATTTTTTAGTAATTTTTCGCCCAAAAATAGGCCAATTTTTGTCCCGGTCAATTTTGGGCAAAAATGCAAGGCTATAGCCTTACTTTTTTGCCAAAAATTGCTGAAAAATATTTTACAAATTTTTGGACCAAACATTGACGCATTTCTGTCCTGGTCAATTTTGGGCAAAAAAGCAAGGCTATAACCTTATTTTTTGGCCAAAAATTGCTCAAAAATTTATTACTAATTTTTGGACAAAAAATTAGCCCATTTTTGTCCCGGTCAATTGTGGGCAAAAATGTAAGGCTATAGCCTTTCTTTTTGGCCAAAAAATGCACAAGAATTTTTTTGAAATTTTTGGACCAAAAATAGGCCCATTCTTGTCCCGGTCAATTTTGGGCAAAAATGCAAGGCTATAGCCTTACATTTTTGCCAAAAATTGCTCAAAAATACTTTGAAATGTTGGGCCAAAAATTGGCTCATTTTTGTCCCTTTTAATTTTGGGCAAAAAAGCAAGGCTATAGCCTTACTTTTTGGCCAAAAATTGCTGGAAGATATTTTACGAATTTGTGGACCAAAAATTGGCCCATTTTTATTCTTGGTAATTTTAGGCAAAAATGCAAGGCCATGGCCTTACTTTTTGGCCAAAATTTGCTCAAAAATACTTTGAAATTTTGCGCCAAAAATTGGCTCATTTTTGTCCCTTTTAATTTTGGGCAAAAATGCAAGGCTATAGCCTTACTTTTTGGCCAAGAATTGCTCCAAAATTTTTTACTAATTTTTGGACAAGACATTAGCCCATTTTTGTCCCGGCCAATTTAGGGCAAAAATGTAAGGCTATAGCCTTACTTTTTGGCCAAAAATTGCTGAAAATATTTTACAAATTTTTAGAGCAAAAATTGGCCCATTTTCATTCTCGTTAATTTTGGGCAAAAATGCAAGGCTATAGCCTTTCTTTTTGGTCAAAATTTATTCAATAATTTTTTAGACATTTTTGGACCAAAAAAAGACCCATTTTTGTCCCGGTCAATTTTGGGCTAAAATGCAAGGCTATAGCCCTACTTTTTAGTCAAAAATTGCTCAAAAAGCTTTTAGAAATTTTTGGACCAAAAATTGACCCATTTTTGGACCAAAAATATGCCCATTTTTCTACAGGTCAATTTTGGCCAAAAATGCAAGGCTATAACCTTACTTTTTCGCCAAAAATCGCTCAAAAATACTTTTGAAATTTTTCGACCATAAATTGGCTCATTTTTGTCCCGGTCAATTTTGGGCAAAAATGCAAGGTTATAGCCCTACTTTTTGGCCAAAAACTGCACAAAAATGTTTTTAAAATTTTTTGACCAAAAATAGGCCCCTTTTTTGTCCCGGTTAATTTTGGGCAAAAATGCAAGGCTATAGCCTTACTTTTTGGCCAAAAATTGCTGTAAAATATTTTACAAATTTTTGGATCAAAAATTGGCCCATTTTTATTCTCGTCAATTTTGGGCAAAAATGCAAGGCTAAAGCCCTACTTTTTAGTCAAAAATTGCTCAAAAAGTTTTTAGAAAGTTTTGGACCAAAAATATGCCCATTTTTGTCCCGGACAATTTTGTCCAAAAATGCAAGGCTATAACCTTATTTTTTGTCCAAAAACTGCACATAAATTTTTTACTAATTTTTGGACAAAAAATTAGCCCATTTTTTCCAGGTCAATTTTGGGCAAAAATGTAAGGCTATAGCCTTACTTTTTTGGCCAAAAATTGCTGAAAATTTTTTACAAATTTTAGGACCAAAAATTGGTCCATTTTTATTCCCGTCAAATTTGGGCAAAAATGCAAGGCTATACCCTTACTTCTTGGTCAAAAATTGCTCAAAAAGTTTTTACATATGTTTGTACCAAACATTGGCTCATTTTGGTCCCGGTCAACTGTGGGCAAAAATGCAAGGCTATAGCCTTACTTTTTAACCAAAAATTGCTGAAGAAAGTTTTACAAATTTTTGGACCAAAAATAGGCCCATTTTTGTCCCGGTCAATTTTGGGCAAAAATGCAAGGCTATAGCTTTACTTTTTGGCCAAGAATTGCTCAAAAATTTTTTACTAAGTTTTGGACCAAAAATTGGCCCATTTTTATTCTCGTTAATTTTGGGCAAAAATGCAAGGCTATAGCCTTACATTTTTGGCCAAAAATTGCCCAAAAATTTTTTACAAATTTTTTGACCAAAATTTGGCCCATTTTTGTCCCGGTCAATTATGGGCAAAAATGCAAGGCTATAGCCTTACTTTTCGGCCAAAAATTGGCCAAACTTTTTGTAGAATTTTTCGTTACAAAAATTGGCTTATTATTGTCCCGGTCAATCTTGGGCAAAAATGCAAGGCTATAGCCTTACTTTTTGGCCAAAAATTGGCCAAACTTTTTGTAGAATTTTTCGTTACAAAAATTGGCTCATTATTGTCCCGGTCAATCTTGGGCAAAAATCCAAGGCTATAGACTTACTTTTTGGCCAAAAATTGCTCAAAAATACTTTAGAAAGTTTTGGACCAAAAATAGGCCAATTTTTGTCCTGGTCAATTTTGGCCAAAAATGCAAGGCTATAGCCTTACTTTTCTACAAAAATTGCTCAAAATTTTTGTAGAATTTTTGGACCAAATATTGGCCCGTTTTTGTCCCGGTTAAGGTTGTATACCCCCCAAAATTTCATAAAAATGACTTTTTTCAGAATAAAATTTTTTCATGCCATTTGAATAAAGGAATCCTTCGTCTTACATATTATAGGTTGGTTGAACACCTTTCACCTATGAATAGCTTTCAATTTTACAGATTCCTGAAGTAGATGTAAAATTTTATGGAAAAAAGCTCCTAGCAACGCCCCTAGCAACCAGTTCTCTATTACTTTCCCCCATGAAATTTGATCGTTATACCCCTTAAAACGCCCTCTTATCATGTAAACGAGACGCGGAATTCTATAACCTCGTTTTCAATCGATCTAAGCCGGAAGCAACTGAATCTAAACGAGTATTCATTGCTGTGGATGTGTTACATTTAGATCGAAATTTTTAAAGCTTCAGGAAAGTTCGTGATCATGGGTAAGTTTAGAACTGTCAGACGTAAAAAGAGAGTGTATGAAGGTAATCAGCATCTCAAGATTGAGAAAGATAAAGCGATATGCAAGCCCAAGTCAAAGGGAAGACCGAGGAAGAAAGATGTAGTGCCTAGGCCATTGACATCCACCCCTGTTCAAACATCCGAACAATCATCAGCAGCAAGCTCTCGCTCTTCGCAAAAAATATCTGCAGCAAAGATGAGTTTCTCTGATGTGTTGGGAAATGTCAAGGAAAGTACTGAGACCGGGTATCGTCTTCTGGATATCGAAATTATCTGCAATATTATCCAGTCTCTTTCATGCCCTGAATGCACTACGATCTCTTTAGTTCTTAAAGACGATCTTACAGCCAAAAATGGGTTTGCAAACCACTTTATTTTGTCATGCAAAGAGTGCCTGTGGTCTAAAGAGTTTTTCACCTCAAAGAAGGTGAAAGGATCATTTGAGGTCAATAAGAGATTCGTTTATGGCATGAGATGCATTGGAACAGGATTCGCTGGTGCCAAAAAGTTTTGCTCTGTTATGAACATCCCATCAATGCCAACAAGAAAGAACTATGATAAATTAAATAAATCATTGAAGACAGCTGTTTTTGATGTGGCACAGGAAAGTATGACCAGGGCAGGTCTAGAGGTAAAGAATTTAATAGGAAAGAAGAATACAGATTGTGGTGTATCAGTTGATGGTAGCTGGCAAAAGAGGGGCTTTGTATCATTGAATGGTTTTGTAAGTGCAATATCAATGGATACTGGCAAAGTTTTAGATGTAGAACCAATGTCAAAGCATTGCAAAAGTTGTGAAGTACATGCAAAGCTTGATAGGAATTCAAGTAAGTTTAAAAGCTGGCAAAGAGGACATGCTTGTAAGGCAAACTTCGAAGGCTCTTCTGCTGCCATGGAGCCCGAGGGAGCAAAAAGAATATTTGAAAGATCTGTGGAGAAACATTCTTTGAGGTACACTGATTTTTATGGAGATGGAGACAGTAAGAGTTTCCCAGCAGTTCAAAATGTATATGATGGAAAATTGGTGCAAAAACTAGAATGCATTGGTCATGTACAAAAACGTATGGGCACAGCATTGAGGAAGTTGAAAAAAGAGAAGAAGGGATTAGGTGGTAAAGGAAAACTGACAAACAAAATGGTCGACAAGATTCAGAATTATTACGGAATTGCTATTCGCAGCAATGCTGGTAATTTGAATGCCATGAAGAATGCTATTTTGGCTGTACTTTTTCACTGCGCATCTTCAAAGGATAATAATTATCATAGTTACTGTCCTGGTGGAAAAGACTCTTGGTGCAAGTATAAGGCTGATATTGAAAATAAAACTTGCACATTCAAGCCAGGTAGTGGACTACCACTGCAAGTTATTGCTTTGTTGAAGCCAATATTTGCAAGATTAAGTGATGATAATTTATTGAACAAATGTCTCCATGGCAAAACCCAAAATCAAAATGAGTGCTTCAACAGGGTGGTTTGGGATAGGGTTCCTAAGGGTACATTTGTTGGAAGAGATGTTTTTGAAATTGGAATCTTTGAAGCAGTCAGTAATTTCAATGATGGAGCCACAGCAATAGTGAATGTACTGCAGCATTGCGGATTAGAACCAGGAATGCATACGCTCAGACATTGTGAGGAGATCGATAAAAGCCGAATCGCTTCCTCAGATTATCAACAGAAAGAGATTAGTAAGCTATCCAGGAAGAGACTAAGAAGAAAAAGAAAGTCAAAGGATGATAAAAATCAACAACAAGAGGGGGAAACTTATGGAGCCGGACAGTTTTAGTTGTAAAACATTTATGCAAACTTTAGAATCGCTTTTCTTGAAACAGGAATTTTACACATGTGCTGTCACGACAACATTTTTAATTTCGTAATGCATCAAGATATCAGGCTGTAATTTTTACAGTAGCTTTTTTATATATTTAGATGTGCAATAAAGCTCAAACAGGGCAAAATGGAATGAAAGTTATCATTTTTTCATGATGATATCGTTGTACGATTGGGTTGATATGGCTAGTGTCATATATTTGGAGCACCAACCAGAGGAGGTTTCTTTTTAGAGCTTTATTGCACAGTCCTGGCCCTGTACTAGATTGTTTCAAATTTTAGTGACCATTCTTATCATAGTTTTTCCATAAAAAATGTTGACGCGAGGAGCAAATTTTGCCCTTTTTTGCATATTTTTGGTTGCCATGACAACAAAACAGCTACCATTTTGATTTTGACACCTTTTTTGAAGAGTCCCACATGATACCTATAATTAATTTTATCAATATCAAACCTAGCACCATTTTTTCCAGTTAGGGGGGTATACAACCTTAATTGTGGGCAAAAATGGAAGGCTATAACCTTACTTTTTGGCCAAAATTGTCCAAAATTTTTGTAGAATTTTTCGTTCTAAAAATTGGCTTATTATTGTCTTGGTCAACTTTGGGCAAAAATCCAAGGCTACTTTTTGGCCAAAAATTGCCAAAAATTGTTGAAGAATTTCTTGGACAAAAAAAGTTGCCCTTTATTGTCCCGGTTAACTTTGGGCAAAAATGCAAGGCTATAGCCTTACTTTTGGCCAAATATTGCCCAAATATTTTGTAGAATTTTTTGGACAAAAAATTGACTCAATTTTGTTCCAGTCAATTTTTGGCAAAAATGCAAGGCTATAGCCTTACTTTTTGGCCAAAAATTGCCCAAATATTTTGTAAAATTTTTTGGACAAAAAATTGGCCCGTTTTTGTTCTGGTCAATCTTTGGAAAAAATGCAAGGCTATAGCCTTACTTTTGGCCAAAAATTGCCCAAATATTTTGTAGAATTTTTTGGACAAAAAATTGACTCATTTTTGTTCCGGTCTATTTTGGGCAAAATGCAAGGCTATAGCCTTACTTTTTGGTCAAAAATTACTCAAAAACTTTTTATACATTTTTGGACCAATAATAGGCCCATTTTTGTTCCGGTCTATTTTGGGCAAAAATTCAAGGCTATAGTCTTAGAATTTGGCCAGAAATTGCCCAAAATTTCTGTCCATGTTTTCGTCCGGGTTGATTTTTGAAGAATTTTTTGGCAAAAAGTTGGCTGATTTTTGTCTTGTTCAATTTTTTTGCAAAAATGCTAGTTTATCGATTGCTAGGCTTTAAAAGTTGCCCAAAAATTGATTGGGAAAGATTTTGTTTTGATGAAAAACTGCAAGCTCGTAGTTTCACGTTGGGGATAAAGATTTGCCCACATTGGCAAAACATACCCCCATGTTTGTTTAGGTGAAGTTTGAGATAAAATGATCACGTTGCAGTTTGGAAGGAGAAATATTTGGAGTTGAATCTCGCTGCAAAGATTTGATGAACTTGATAAAACACACGTTTTTATGTCAGAGAAAAGGACGAATAACCTTTTGTGTGAAGATTTCAAAGACACTAAGCATTGCTGTAATTTATAGCTAGATTATTCCAAATTTGTTGTTATGGTCCATGTTTTAGCCTTTGGGGTTCTGCCTTCGATAGCTTTACAGATATGAATGAGGTCAACTTCGAGTGGGTTCAAAATTGTAATCTAGATTAATCAATCTGGATATTGTTATCTGTAATCTGAAAACTTCATCTCCCCACTTTACTTCCAATCTGCAATCTAGCCCCCTTGCTGTAAATTCCCCCTGTAAAACTGCAATTCTATAGCCTGAATCTTTGCTCAAAAAAAGGCTTTTGTCTCTTGATTCGTAGGAAAAACTTTTTAGTTTCAATGTTAGATATTTCTATTGAGATTTATAATCTTTGTTTATTGATTCAGGTATTCTTCACGAAGTCCTTAGGAAGGAGATCGAGTGAATTGTATTTCTACGATATTAAAATTTGATTTTCTTACACAGTCTTGAATTGTAATTCATTGTAATCTAATCAATTTATTTTAATTAGATATCATTTTTCGTATTGACATTTATTCTACTGAATTGCATTGCATTCTAGTCTTGCAAATGCTCTACAGAAAATAAAGATGAGTTAACCCTTTCACTCCTGGACGAGTCATATGGCCTAATGAGAAACACTGGAAAAGATCATTTTTCAGGGGGTCACGTACAAAATATTGTAAATGTTCTGATGGCAGGTTTCTATAATAGTTTACGCTTTCACCTAAGTTACATAACTATGCTACCCCTTGAAAAGCGTAGAATTTTATGGGTTTTAACAGTTAACTGAAAATATATCCGGCTGCGAAAGGGTTAAAGACGTTTGGGCATAGTTGCATGCAAGTTGCAATAATTCTGGAATAATTTATTTAAGTGTTTGAATGAAAATTGATTATTAATACTCTACAAAAATAGGTCATTCACCACTGCTTTATCAATTGCCAAAATATCCAGGCGCTTTTTATAAATCACCTCCACAGCAGCAAAGTTCATAGGCCAATTTGTGAGGTCATGAGATCAAGAGGTCAACAGATCAATGCCATTATGCATGCATTGCTTCCGATAAAATGCGTCTTGACTGAAATGGCTAGGATCGTTGGAGAGACGCACAACTTTTTGGTAAGTGTTAATTGTTGTCAGGGGTAATTGCGGTGACCAGAGTTCAAAGTTGAGAAGGTCAAGTTCAATGTTCAGAGGCCAACGTATGGCGCTGATTGCTGGTACATCTGTTTGTCGAGGGACATTTCTCGTTTGATCAGCAAAAGAATTTCATTGGGGCTTGAGCGAAGCAGGCCAACCACTTCTCGTGATGTCAGCTTTTCAACAGCGATTCCGTTGACCTTTAAGAAGAAAAGAGAAATGTGATTGAAAATAATTCCTTCATTTAGAAAAATAACGGAAATTATTATTGCCAAAAAATCTGCATGCGAATCATTGTTACCGTTGCAAAATACAGCTTGTCGTGCAATGGCGCGAGTATGACTTTGCAATAAAATCATTAACTGGTTTTTCTGCATTTTATTCTTTGGCAAAATCATTTCAAAGCAGACGGAAAATAAACCTCTTATTTATAACTACCTCAAGTAAAATGTCACCGACTTGAAGCTGCCCACTTTCGTCTGCGGCGGAGCCTTTTGCAATTTTCTTTATTCGAATTGGACCTTGAGATAGAGAAGGTGAAATTTGGTGAAATTAGAAAGAGAAGAGTAACAACATTGGACATTTTATATGAGACAAAATGCTGCACTGCAAAAGCTCTGCAAAAAATTGAATGATTGACAGAATTAATGAGTAAAAGAACATATGGAAAATCGAATGAATGAACGAATCAACGTAAAACGAAATGAAGGTATGAGCGAATGAGAAGTGGATGAATGAATGGACGAATAAAAGCAGAAATGAATCCATGAAGAATCGAACGAAAAAATGAAGGAAGGAATAGATGAACGATTGATTGATTGAATGAATGAGTACATTAATCAATCAATCAACCAATCAATCAATCAATCAATCAAGCAATCAATCAAGCAATCAATCAATCAATCAATCAATCAATCAATCAATCGATCAATCGATCAATGGATGACAAAGCATGAAAATGAAGTATAAAAATAGTTGAGTTTATAGCTACCTTCGTTAGCACCTCCGGCTAAATTCATCCCCAAACCAACCGGCCCTTTATAAAGGATGACTTCAAAAATATGATCCCCTGGAAACGATACAAAAGTGAAATTAACAATACACAGCCTGTGCGAGTTCAGCAGATTCTTGTTATGACGATTTCCTCCTAAGACAGTCTACGTCACAGCCCATGAAAGTATCAATACACAGTCTGTGCAAACTCAACAAATTTCTTGTTCAAATGATTCCCTTAGATAGCCTGCATCACAGACCATGAAAGTATCAATACACAGTTTTTACGAGCTCGAAAGATTTCTTGCTCTAAGGACTCCCTAAGATAGCTTGCATCAGAGACCATGAAAGTATCAATACACAGTCTGTGGGAACTCGAAAGGTTTCATGTTTCGAGACATACTACAGCACCAAATAATGAGGGACAATTTAAATGTGGCACTCATTACAGGGAAGGACAAAGGGTCATCCAGCTCATGAGAATAAATGACAGAATAAACGAAATATTGCATACCACCAATGCCATGGAAACCACTTGAGCCCCTTCTGGTCAAAACATTTGGAGAATTTTGATACATTCCCCCGTTTTGATGCTTCGATGGTACATCGTTATCATTGATATCAGGTGCCACTGTTGGGACAGACGGACGGGGGTATTGTCTTGCAAAAGGATTTGTCAATGTGTCAACTATGCTTTGTTTTGTAGTCGAAGTCTTGAGCAACCCTTGACCAGGATTCTGGCCTCGGTTTGGTGGGGGACCTCGTTGTGAGTATTCTTTGGTTTCGATGAAAGGAGCCGCGGTTTGTCTGCCTTCTACACTTGGTCCTTCATTTGACAAAGTTCTTTGTAACTGTGCACTTGGAATGTTGGTGTTAGTTGAAGCATAAATGCCTTGAATACTTTGTGGACCATGCCCTATGCCTATAATGCTTCTTGTGCTCTGGAAAATGGCACTCTGTGCATCCGGTACAAATGAACTTTGATCTGACCCTTGAGACATGTCACTCTGACTTGTGCTACTTTCAAATGACCCTTGACCTGCGCCTCTGCCAGTCGAGTAGATACTGCTACTAATGATTCTGCTTGGCTCATGACCTTGACCCCTGGCATCAACCGTACTTTGACCTCTGATGACATTTGGACCTTGACCCCTGACATCGTTTGTTGCTGGGACTGACGAGGAACTTAGGCCCGCTGATCTCTGCTTCGTTGCAGCGTAAATCGAGCTGTGGAGTGATGCAAAATCGTTTGGTTTTGTATTAACTGTTGGAACATTGTCCTTCTTTACAGAATAAATCGAGGTTTTCGGATCACTCTCCCCTTGCTGCGTGATTCTCGATTCTGATTTATCGATTGATGATCCGAGAATAGAACTCTTGGAGAAACCAAACCCGCTTATGTCACGAAGACTGCCAGTTCTTGGTGCTGGTTGAGGCTTGTTTTGTTGTTGTTGTTGCTGTTGTTGCTGTTGTTGCTGTTGCTGTTGGGAACTAGTTGATGCGGAGGAGCTAAGAGATGAGAAGAGACTCCGTGTAGATGTGGCGATAGTAGTACTGCAAAAGAAATAAAACTCGATGTTCGTGAAGATGTTGAAAGATTTTTGTTTACAGAGACTCAGAACGTTATAAAGGTAACGCTGGAGAATACGAGTCTGTTGTTGTTGTTGTTTTTATTGGCGTTATACTAAGGAATACATTATTTCATAATATATGGAACTTTTGCCTCGTTCCCTCCTCCAAGAAGATAGAGGTTTCCTTCTGTCATGGCAACGCTTGCCTTTGCAGGGTAGATTCATAGGGTAGTTACTGGAAAGGGAACCATTTTAACTCTCGGCAGAAAAAAGGGCGTTGTATGCAAGACAAAAGAAATAACTTTCTCCACACAAAACATGAACTGGCGCCCAAGCACATAACTGCTTGGTTTGGAATTTTTAATTCTGGATAGATAGAGGCAATGAATGCTATTGATCACCGAGTGCTGAAAAATCAGACTTACATGTTATCATAGAGAATACAAACCTTTTCGGGGCATATATGCTTGTTGTAGTAGGTTGCGTCAGATCAGTCACATCTTTCGAGGCTCCGAAGCCCCTTGGCAAAGTCTGTGATAACGTTGAGCTGATGTTTTGACCAGTGAGATAAACAGACTGTTGGCTTTTGACATTGGGCCCGGTACTGTAAATTGATCCTTGACCCTTGACATCTTGACTAGAACTGTAAATTGACCCTTGAACTTTGGGATCTTGACCAGAGCTGTAAATTGACCCTTGAACTTTGGCATCCTGACTTGCGCTGTAAATTGACCCTTGAACTTTGGCATCCTGACTTGAACTGTATACTGACTGATGACCTTTCACACCATGATCCGTGACATCGAATGGCATTTCAACTCTACCACTTTCAGCTCCCCTATCTGAACTGGAATTCTTCATAAGACTCCTGGGTAACGTCGCAGAGGAAACTGGCGTATACACTGATGGAATAATCGGCTTACTGGTCTCTACTGCTTGCCTTATTTGCATGTCATCCGCGCCTTTGTTCTGTGATGCACCCACGGAAAGAGGCAGCCACTGCAGTCCAGATTGCTTCAGCGGTGTACTAGGTGCTGTTCTACTACCAGCCGGGTGAACGATGGGGGTTTCGAGTGTTCTATCCAAAGAGCTCAGCCTTGTTAAGCTACCTGTGATTGATGAGATAGAATTTACACCAAAGGAATCGTTACGTGATTGAAGAAGTCTAGGCGTCAAATTATGATTGGCTGCCGCGGGATCCCCTTTTTCGGGAATCCCCGTGGCATTAGGCCAATCGAAGGCCATAAATATGGCTAGGGAGTCGATTTTCAGGCCTAAGACCACCTCTCCTTTAAAAGGATTCTGACAACATATACTTTCGATGATATGGAAAATATTTTAACACAAGATTCTCCAGTCCTGTGGCTGCAATTCTATTGTTGCTTAATTTACACTAGAGAAATTGTTACGTGATTGAATAATGGTTTATACGAAACATCACGACCCCCCCCCATCACCCCGCAATCCCTGGGGCTGCATTGATTGTTCTTATATTATCAAATATCAAAATTTCAGGTCACCTAAAATAGCTCCCAACTCCCAACAGTGTCCAACCACTGTCAAAACTTGAACCAAAATTAAAATTGATGGAAAATGTGAATTCTTTATATAACTGTTTCATCATCATCAGATTCCGACTCAGGAAAATGAGGTTTGTTGTTTTTAGTTTTTTGCTATCTGAATCTCCCCTGATTTCAAGTCAAGGGAATCAGGAGATCTGGATTTAGATTTGCGAGAGAAATGGGCTTTAGACTTTTTTTTTTGACGATTACAAGAAGGAGGCAGAATAATATTTTATACTTGACACCTACTAAACTCTCATTTGATGATGCTTTACATATCACATAAAGATATATTTTCAATTGCATTTTGAAGAGGGAATTTCTATGTGCAAAAGATAAAGCACTTGCCTAGGAAGAGAAATCAACGAAACTACCTTAGCATTTTACAGAGTAAGATTTTTAGGGTGCCATGCAGTGGCGGACACTTGGGCGAATGTTGGGGGGCAAACTTATTGTTTTGGTAGGATGACATCACACATTTCCATTGTTTTAGAACAAAAGACTATTGGGGGCCATCGCCCCCCTCGCCCTCCCTCCAAGTGTCCGCCACTGGTGTCATGCGAGGACAGATTTCTCTATGCTATCTACAACACTTTCATCTTAACCTATCATGTATTGGCCGCCATATTTATTACGTATTGACTTTTCAGCACAAGCAGTCCACTATTTAACCTGTTCTCCTGGTGCAAATGAAGGAGTCACATTGTTTCAAGCCTTTTAAATGCAAAGAAATTCAATTCACCTGAAGAAGTGACACCCTTTTCTCTTGTGGGCAAAACTTGCACGAGGGGATCCGTCGGTACCATCGCGTCCTTCTTGGCCGAATAAACAGATGCCGTGCTTTGCAGAGCAGCCACTGATGTTGGTGAGCTTGGTTGCGACACTGACCTCCCGGGCTGAAGGTCCGCTCTCACAGTCTGTGGCGCTGATGTCACTCTCGTCACAGAGCGTTCCGTTTTTGGCGTGTTCGGTGCACTTCGCGCCACAGGGTGGAAGGCGGAACCGACAGTATTTGGGCCAATCGACTGACGAGGTAAAGTACAGTACGAAGGTATCTGTGATGGGGGATGTGATTGGTTCCTCTCTGTACCAAGACTATGAATGCTTGTCTGTGATTGGTTGAGGCTTTGAAAGGACAGGCTTGAAGACACTGAGCCATGACGAGAGCCATTCTAAAAAATAAGAAAAGTATTTACTTGTACTGTGCTGACCATTACTGTACTATACTGTACTGCATTATATTGCTATGTATTCCATTGCATTGTATTGTACTGTACTGTATTTTATGGTATTGTATTGTATTGTATTGTATTGTATTGTATTGTATTGTATTGTATTGTATTGTATTGTATTGTATTGTATTGTATTGTATTGTATTGTTTTGTATTGTATTGTATTGTATTGTATTGTATTGTATCGTAGTGTATTGTATTGTATTGTATTGTATTGTATTGTATTGTATTGTATTGTATTGTATTGTATTGTATTGTATTGTATTGTATTGTATTGTATTGTATTGTATTGTATTGTATTGTATTATATTCATTTATACCATAATAATAAATCCCATACCAATCTCCTGGGTGATGTTCTGTATCTTTCCAGTATAAACGTTGCAGTTTGAGGCGAATTTTTTAGTATTTCTATTGCTTGTGTTTTCGAGCTTCCTTCCAGGCTAATTCCATTTATCTCGGTTATTTTGTCACCTAAAACATCAACAAAACATAGTAAGAAATCTTCATAACTAACTTACTTGAAAAAATATGTGAGTGCTTTTCTCGCATTTACCCCTGTTAACTAGAAGGAGCACTAAGCCAGGGAAGAAATCCTTTTAATTATCCAGCTGTGATCCAATCTGGCACCCGCTACCTTCCTTGTTGGGGACTCGCGAGACTATCAGCTTGAGGCTCACTTTGCCCGTGCAGTTTGAGCATTTACTAACATGGTTAGACAACTTCATACCGCAAACTCTTAACATTGGACAGAACATATCTGGGTGTAGCAAATTGTTGGGAGCTGTCTGACCAGGGACGCACAATAGGGAGTGCGTGGAAAGCTACATCCCCATTTTCTTCTGAGTCGTTAAAAAGATGTTTAATTTATACAAAAATTGGCATGCAAACCTACAAAAAAACTCACAAGCACAAGTCAGATGATTGCTACTTTAATCTGTTACACCCAGTCTGTTCCAAATAAAATAATAAAATGAAAATCGGTGCAGCTAGAGTTCAACTCCCCTCTCTAGCCAAAACATTGGACGTTCGCTCCTGTGACTGGTGTCCGGTACGAAGAAGTGTCTGGTGTTAATGTGTCCGTCAACTGACAAAACTTTTTATCTGTTTACTATATCATTTCCAGACATCTAAATAACAATCTAAGGCAGGATAGAAATCGAGTTGAATGTTACCAACCAACTTGTACTCTGCCGTCAATCTCCGCAGATCCATTTGGCAACATCGCCCTGACAAATATGCCACCAGAATCCGGACCACCCTAAAAAGAAGACATTTTTAGAAATTAGCAGAATCCAGAAAACATCACGGCTCAACAGCTGGCAGCCATGAGGAAGGCAACTGAAAACAATAGAAATTACAATGCCACACCAAGATCATGCCCAATTTGTTATGTTTAATGAGGAAGTGTGATGAATTTGAAGCATTAGGCTCAGCACGTTCCTGAGCTCTGGAAAGTAGTTGTTTGCGCTACAATTATTCGACTTCATTTTTGTTACAAACATAGCTTTACCAGCCTACTTTCCGACATATTTAGTCTTTCCCAGCCTCTTTCTGTAAGCATTCTTTTAACCGAGTGGCTAACATGCTTTAGTGCGAATTGTTGTATTCTAAGGGGGGTCGGCGCTTCTTACATCCTGATGCAAACGACCTTAAACTCTAGCAAAGTTTCTTTGCTTTCGAATCATCAATTCAAGTACCCCCGTGCAATCTTGTGGAAGGCTAAGTTGCTACTGTACAACTGTATCATCATCGGGGGGTGAAAGGGTAATGGGTGAAAGGTGAATGGGTAAAGGGTGAAAGGTGAACTGCAATGAAATACATATGGACTGGACCTTCCGCTTCTAAAGATCAGTAAAAATTAGTGACAGAATTACCATCAAACTGAGCCCAAAACTTCCGGCAGCTTTTGTTAGCTCTACAACTGTCAAAACCTGAAATGAAAAACATGATGGTTTGCAATGCAATGTATTACATTAGGAAATATCGCATCAACAAATGAGATACGAGGCCATAAAAGGCTTTGCCGCATCAATACGAGGTTACTTCCATGTGATCAATTAAGGCTCTACAAATCGCAATGTAGCAAAAACCACGTGACTCTGGGTAAATCTGGGTATGCACATCCTTTGAGCCATGGCTAATTAGTGAAGAAAGAAATAATCCTTTTGAGCCATGACATAATAGGGTTACTCAAATAATAGACATACCGTATCGAGTGGAGGGACATCGCTGCCGATAACACATCTTTCAAGGTAAAGGACAATCTTGTTCAAAGAGCCTTTCAAAATGTCATACACCTGCTGGCGGGTCATTCCATCGACAATAGTTCCATTGACAGCGATGATCCTGTCTCCTGCGAAGGAGTAAACACGTCATGTTAATTTTGCAGACTACAAAATGATAATAATAATAATAATGATATTAATTATAATAGAAATATTCATGCAGGTTAAAACCTTTTCAGTGCCAAACGGTACTGTCATCAAAAAGGGTCTTGTTTGGAAAAGTATATATATTATTGATTATGGACTATTCTTGCCTTTAAAATGTTAAGAATAACAATATTTAAAACGTTTGTAAAAGTCTATGTAAATGTACTAGTTGTTCAATAAATAAAAATTGATGAAGAAGCAATTCAAAATAACTCGATTTAACTTTCGATTAAAACGAACCTTTTTGGATTCGACCATCCTCAGAAGCAGAGCCACCAGTCTGCAGCGATTTAACAAAAATGCCACCGATCTCTGGTCCACCCTACGATTTATTGTATGGAATAACATTACTTAACTGCTTTCGTATACATTATAAATACATGATCTTTATGTGGTTTGCCTAACCATGGTTTACAGCGTGGTTTAACGAGGTTTACCATGGGTTCTTGCTAATTTGAATGATGCAGCAAAAAGAAAAACTCACCGCCAAGTTGACACCAAAACTGTTGTTCTTCTTTATAAGCTCTAAACTGAAGAAGTCCTTGATAGAAGACAAAAAAAAATTGAAAGAACCCCCGTGAAAACCGACTTATGATCTTTTGTTCCACAAAAGACAACATGTATTGTATGAAGAGACAAAGAAGAAGAGAAGAAGTGGACGGAGAAGACGAACAAGAATGCGCAGAGAAGGTTTAAAAGAAGATGAAAACGATTAGATTAAGTGGAAGAGAAAGAAAGAGAAGAAGAGAAGAGAAGAGAAGAGAAGAGAAGAGAAGAGAAGAGAAGAGAAGAGAAGAGAAGAGAAGAAGTAAAAGGACTGTGAAGAAAAGAAAGAAGAATACATACACGAGGTAGAAGGGAAAGAAGACGAAAAAGATGAAGAATGAGAATAGAAAAAAGCAAAAAAATAACAATATTTTGACAACAAAGGCTAATTCAAGTTTCGTGTTCACCAGATGTCATATAAAGTAGGAAATAAAAAATGTCATACCGACTCAGGAATAACGATGCTGTCATATACTGCATTTTTTTCAAATAGAATGTTAATGACATTAGCTCTCTTGAATAGATCCCCGGCCTTCAAGGAAGAACGTTGAGAAATATGACATTTAAGGATTGAAGATTGATTAGGTAATGTTTTAGAACACGATCAGAAGTCTAATATTAAAGCTGGCAGGAAAAGGGAAAAATTGTTGAAAGGCAATTTTTACGTTTGACTTATGAACTCTTGCTTGAACACATGACCTCTAATATGAACTTATCAGCCCTAACTTGAACTCATGACCTCTAAGTTGACCTCATGATCTCTACATTCAACTTATGAACTCTACGTTCTCTATAGTACGACCTCTACGTGCTACTGTGTCCAATACCTACAGGGTAATCTCTTTTAACTCATTGCCTCCTGTTGCCATTTGAAACTCACAGACAGATAACTGTGGAAGCAAATGTTGCAGGAGGGTACATAGATACAGGAAATATCAATGTTTCGATAAACTTGCCGTGGATGTTGTCTGATCAACTTTGCAAATCTTGACAACATTACCCCCAGGTTTTTCTTTGATTTGCAGTAACTTATACTGCGCCATATGGCATCTGCAGGGGGCTATGAGTTAAAAAGTAAAATAACAATTCTTTATCAATATCATCAATGACTATTTACCTGATGCTTTGTTAGGCCATCAACTGACACGCCATTGATTTCTACGATTCTATCACCTGGAAAGAAACAGACAAGATTTCTGTAACCATCTTGGTCCTACGATAAACCAAAACTCACATCTACATTTAACGCCGCGCGCATGATAGACGCACGTGTGATAGACCTTCCGCGCGCTTTCATTACCACGCCTAGACTCTTTCATGTCTTCAAGAGCGCTTTTCACCTCGATCACGTTGAAACGTGTTTCACAGTAATTCTGCTTAGAATTTGTTACTATCATTACAATCACTGATAGCCGCAATTACGTCGAATCAAACCGCGCGGAATTTCAAAGCGCAAGCGCAGAACTACTGGCATCTTTCGCAAGAACGCTGCAGAACTTACCTCTCCGGATCTTCTCACAATGTTCAGCTGGGCTTTCAGGCATGATGCCTTTAACGTAAATGCCACCAATCTCTAAGCCACCCTTTAGAAAAAAGAGCTGATATTATATATCTACATATCTGTTACAATACAATATGATACGATATGATATGATACGATACGATAGGATACAATAATATACAGTTCAATACAATACAATACAATGTAATGCAATGCAATACAATACCATACAATACAATACAAAACAATACAATAAAAAACAATACAATACAATACAATACAATACAATACAATGTAATGCAATGCAATGCAATACAATATAATACAATATAATACAATACAATACAATACAATACAATAAAATAGAATAGAATACAATACAATACAGTAAAATACAATACAATACAATGCAATGCAATACAATACCATACAATACAATACAAAACAATACAATAAAAAACAATACAATACAATACAATACAATACAATAGAATAAAATACAATACAATACAATACAATATAATACAATACAATACAATACAATAAAATACAATGCAATACAATACAATACAATAAAGTAAAATACAATGCATTACAATATAATACAATACAATACAAAAGACGACCTGATAGTTGCACCCGTACATAAAAAGATCTTTAAGAACATACCGTTAATGTAAGGCCGATTCCAAGATCTGTCCTTTTTAGTTCCACACAAAACAAATCCTAAAAAATCAATCCATGTCGAGGTAACATTAACATGAAGACCCAAAAACCATGAAAACATAACGGTTCCATGGCTGGCAACCATGAGAAAGATTGCTGAAAAAAATTAATGCACTAAGGTGGTGATGGCATCAGATAAATGAAGAAAATGTAGTACAGTAACTGAATCAAATATTGAATGAACTGAAGTTAGAAAGAAATTATTCAACTTACACCATCCAACAACGGAATCTCATCAGCGATTTTGAATCGTTCAATCATCAACTGAACAATGGTTTGGGATTTTCTCAGGATTTCATCACACTTTAATGAATTAAGCTCAAATTAGCGATTATTAATGAGATCATGATAGTGTAATGCATTAAATTCTTAAAATTAATCCCTAGTTTTATCAAAATCTTGTCTTGATTAGAGATGAAGTTGTCTGGAAGGATTGAAAATGATTCGATAAGATTTGAAAAGATTGAAAAGGATTGGAAAAGATTGAAAAAGATTTGACATAAGTGAAAAGATTTTAAAGGACCATTAAACTTGAAAAGATTTGTACAGATTTGAAAAGATATGAAAGGATTTTAAATGATCTTAAGGAATTCAGATGGATTTAAAATGATTTAAAAGATTTGGAAAGATTTGAAAAGATATGAAAAGGATTTTAAATGATCTTAAGGAATTCAGATGGATTTAAAACGATTTAAAAGATTTGGAAGGATTCATAAGATCTACGATAATCCAATCGAAGGATTTTTAAAAATCAAAAACATGTCAATCTTTACCTGATATTTAGTGAATCCATCCATCGTAATACCATTGATTTCAACAATCCTGTCCCCTAAAAGATTACAGAAACAAATCAGGTTGTATCATTTATCTTCACTTTCGACATTAGGATTACTCTTTCAACGTCTCTTTGGTCTGCCCCTGCTGCCGTTTCTTTACATTTTTCTTTCCATTATTCCTTTCCCTCTCCAAAATCTTCCAGAGCATTTAAGATACGAAATTAACTCGTTTTACCTTTCGCAATCTTTCCCTCAGCAGCACCGCCAGGTAGAACTCCTTTCACATAGATCCCACCAATCTCAGGACCACCCTGCAAGAAACCCATCCTTTATTGAACAATTAACTAAAATGATTTAATTTCAATTAAATACCAGTTTAAAAATACTAGGCCTAATGCAAAAATAGAAGAAAAATTTTTAAAAATCCCAGTTTTTCTGGTATTTCAAGAGCTCCTGATTAGCTGATATATGCTAAGGCTTAATGATAAATAGCATAGGTGAAAGGTCATAGGTTGAAGGTTATAGGGAAAAATACTTAAGGTGAAAGGCCATAGGTTATAGGTAAAGGCTATGGGTGAAAGGTGAAAGGTTATAGATTACAGGTGATGGGTTAAAATGACAAGGTCAAGAGTTCATGGGTCAAAAATTGAAAGCTTAATGATAATACTGTCGACGTACCGTAATGCACAGTCCAAAACTTCCCTTCTTTTTGTGTAATTCAATGGCTACGCAGTCCTGTTGATGATAGAGAAATGCAAATCAAAATAAAGTCATGTTTTAATTGACATTCACTTTCCCCAATTTTGTACAGAATACGATTCAATATAACACAAAGCTCTACATTGTTGTCTGTCCATTACATTGGCATTTTTTTTAATCCATCTAGCGATGTTTTGTTCTTTCTACGTTCTTCGTGCCATTGGCGTGATCTTTTAGGATTGGTTTAGATAGTCCTTTTAACCCCCGGTGATAATAAGATTGTACAATAGCAACTAGATGGGTTTGGTCAGATTGCAAGGGGGTACAATAATTGGTGATATTGATGCAAAGAAATGAAGAGCTATTGAAGCGTCTGCCCCGCCTTCTAAGAAGTAACCAATTCAATTTGTTCCACCCCCGTGATGATACAGTAACACAGTAGCAATTAATGCGTTTGGTCAGATTGCAGGGAGGTACTATGATTGATGATGTTGGAGCAACGAGGCCCAACAAATGTTGCATTACAAATGAAGCACTACAAATGAATCAAGCGATTAATCATTTGCTCCTCCTCGTAAAATGTCGAAAATTCTCGCAGAATATCAAGGGGCCATATGCTCCCTCCAAGGGTGAAAGGGTTCTTCGTAAGTCATACAATATAGTCTAATTGCCATAAAACAGATCAAGCTTTGAAAACGAGCCATTAACATTGGAAACAGTTGTACAAAACTTACTCCGTCAAAACTTGAGAGCTGCGATGAAAACTGGCGCTGTTGACATTGGTATCCATACCTTTCGAAGATTAATGTTGCCATTCCAACAGATGATTTGAGCATTTCAATAGCCTATGAAAGAGATTGAAAGAATTCTCAAAACCACCATGTAACCTTAGTCATGCAGGGCAGCAAGATACAATACAGATCGATTTTTAACATATTGCATTGGTTAGCACGATGAATAAATGATGAAACAGAATCCTTACATCTTGTTTGTTGTATCCGTCCATTCTGCGACCATTGATTTCAACAAGACGGTCACCTGTGGTAGGTAATGAATATTGTTAGTGAATAAAATTGGTAGTGATATTATTATACAATATAGAAGAAAGGAAAGAGTATAAGTGTAGAAGAAAGAAAAAAGATGAAAATGAATGAGGAGAATGAAAATGAAAAAGAGAACAAAAGAGAACAAGAAGGAACAAGAAAAGATCGTGAAGGTGAGGAAAAATAAGTAAGAGGGGGGAAGGGACAGAGAAAGCAGAAGATATATAAGAAGATTAATGAAAGAGATGAAGAAGAGGAAAAAGAAGAGATCGTAAAGGAGAGGAAGAAGAAGTAAAATGAAAAGAAAAAGAGAAAGCAGAAGACATACAATAAGAATGAATGAACTAAGAAGAAGAAGATGAATAGGAAGAATTGAGATTAGTACAAAGAAACAAAAGTAAAAGAAGAAAATTAGGATATAGATATCATCATACCTTTTAAAATTCTTCCATCGCGATCAGCTGCACCCCCTGGCTGCAAAGCTTTAACGAAAATGCCACCAACCTCGGGACCACCCTGCAAGAAGAGGCAAATTCAACATGGGAGATTGTTGAACACAAACACGAAATTTTGTGGGACTAACAGCAATTATAAGGGGTTCTTCTAACAAAATTTTGATGAAACTTGTATAATATATTATTGGAAAAAGAAATATGAATCTTACGGTTAATCCAAGTCCAAAACTGCCATTTATTTTCGGGAGGTCAACAACAAACACTTCTGGCTAAAATAAATTGGAATTAAAATACATGTTTAGAGAGATATAGAAAATTAATCGCTAGATTGCTACCATTTTATGCTTCCTAGAACTGTTATGCTGATCACATTTCTAAGAAGGAAATAATTTGCGGAAGTGGATTATTTGTTGAATTAATGGTTCTTGTTATAGACCGGTTTTTAATACGACGGCATCACACGTTGTCGATGTAAGAAAGTGGTGGAACATGTAAGGTTTTTGAAACAAAAATCAAACGTTCTAGATGTTCAAGATCAAGATAACATCAAGTGTTGGCAATGTTTCAGGGCATTGCAGGCACCTATTGGTTTAAATTTAAAAGTTGTAGATACTAAGAAGAGGATGAAAAGGGTAGTCTTTTCCAGGGATGTTGTGAGGAGCATTGGGGGCGATAGGGTCCTCATTTTCGTGGGTATGCGAGCATTTTTCACTCTCCCAGCCTGCGATCAGCCCTATGACAACATCAACACATTAGAAAAACACGTGACACTCACCATGATTGATTTTCTGTTAAGATTCATTCCCTCATTGCCATAGTTACCGCTCTGTTGTTGATTGTACATCTGGCTGTTGTCATGTGGCTGTCCTTGGTACTGTTGTTGATGTGGTTGTTGTTGGAATTGTTGTTGTTGCTGCACGTTTCCTTGTCGCATGACGTCATTTCTATCATAGTCATATTGCATTGGATTTGTATTTCTCACTATGCTCACGCCAGGAATGTCTTGAACTGACAATGCTAATCCACGCCCCTTTGGGGCGAGTCTACAAAAGATTTGATTACTTTTACAACATTCTATTGAATAGAATTGGACAAGAACAGTGGATTGTATTGAATTGCATTATACTGTATAGAGTGATACTCAAATGTATCGTTTTTTAGTGTATTGTATGACATTATATTGCATAATATTGCATTGTATTGTACTGTAATGTTATCTTCATTAAGATATTTAATTGCATTGTATTGCAATATATTATATTGTTTTGTAATGTATTGTATGGCTATGGGTTGTATCATATTGAATTGCATTGTTTTATATGTATTTTATTGTATCGTATCGTATCGTATTGCATTGTATTTCATTGTATTGTATTGTATTGTATTGTATTGTATTGTATTGTATTGTATTGTATTGTATTGTATTGTATTGTATTGTATTGTATTGTATTGTATTGTATTGTAAAGTGTTGTGTTGGATTGTATTGTATTGTATTGTATTGTTTCTTATTGTATTGTATTTCATTATATTGTATTGTATTGTATCGTATCGCATCGTGCTACCAAAAAAGCCAGGAAGTAAACACAAAATTAAAAATAAACATTCTTCTGCAAGCCTCACCTATCGTTTTTTGAATATCCAGTCGGTAATGATTTTATAGAATCTGAACGATGGATCATCATTTGTCCGTCCATTTGGCGCGGAACTGGCTCACGGCGGTCCGGCGGCACACATTTTTCAATGATCAATTTCACTGGCGAAGCGGCTGTCCGGATAACTTCTAAAGCTTTTGGCCTCGTTGCGGTTTCGAGGCTAATGTTGTTAATGGCAACGATTCTATCGCCTGAAATGACAAAAGAGATCTTTATTGGACTGTGTGTCGTGTTGCATGATATGCGTAAAGTAAAATGCATTGCATTGCATAGAAAAATGTTGTACTAGTATCGTATCGTATCTTGTCGTATTCTATTGTGTTGCATTGTATCAAATTTGCATTGTATTCTATTGTATAAGATTGTATTCAATCAAATTGCATTGCATTGTACTTCATAGATCTTTATTTTGTTTCTATTCTATTGCATAGTTTTTATTGTGTTGTATTGTATAGCATTCAATTCTATTGCAATTTTATGTATGGTATTGTATTTTATTGCAATTCTAGGTATTGTAATTTGTATTGTATTGTATTGTATTTTATTGTATTGTATTGTATTGTATTGTATTGTATTGTATTGTATTGTATTGTATTGTATTGTATTGTATTGTATTTTATTGTATTGTATTGTATTGTATTGCATTGCATTGTATTGTATTGTATTGAATTGTATTGTATTAAAATTGTATTGAATTTTATTGTATTGTATTGCATTGTATTGTATTGTATTGAATTGAATTGTATTGTATTTTATTGTATTGTATTGTATTGTATTGTATTGTATTGTATTGTATTGTATTGTATTGTATTGTATTGTATTGCATTGTACTGTATTGTATTGCATTGTACTTTATTCCATTGAAATAAAATTCCATACCAACTTCCAATCTTCTATCCATTGCAGCAGGCCCGTTCATATTCAATGACTTTATGAAGATCCCTCCTAATTCATGGCCACCCTGCAATCAAATCATCAATATATCAATCAATCAATCAATCAATCAATCAGTCAATCAGTCAATCAATCAGTCAATCAATCAACCAATCAATTAATCAATCAATCAATAAGTCAATCATTCAATGAATCAGTCAATCAATCAATCAATCAGTCAATTAATCAATCAATCAATCAATCAATCAATTAATCAGCATATCATCAAATCATGAACATATCATTGCAGTATCTAATTTGCTGTAAAACCGGACTAGCAAGTTACAAAACACCTATTTCAAAAGCGAGTTTTGTAACCTAAGATTAATCAGAATTTCAAAGTAATAGTTTCCTTATCATTAAAATTTTGCCATCCACTTTTGATGATGTCACCATCAGATTCTCGGCTACCATCAAAAGGAGAACACAAAACACCAAACTCACCGTTATGCTGAATCCGAGACTTTCCTGCTTTTTTACGAGTGAAACGGAGATGAAACTCTAAAAGATGAAATGCAAATAAAGATTTATCATGTTATCACTTCAGTCTTCAAAGTAGCCTCCTTTTTATAGCCCCCTCTTTCTAGTATAAGCCCCCCTCTTACCCTGAAACTCTTTAAATTGATCTCTACAAGACAAACATCATATTTGATTATTTTGAACACTGTTCCAAAATAATATGGAGTTCTTATCACTAATCAACTTATTAGCACAAAATGCAATTAAATCCCTTTTCCCGAACTAATCTTTGCAAATCCAAGAGGTTAAGATTGCTTGATCGGAATCTAGATTCTTACCGGATTGGAAGCGAGGACTCTTTCTGGATCGATGTAATGCACAATGTCATTCATTGGAATCTTCTTGTATCGTTCAAGAACAAGGGTGACAACATTTGATGATGTGCGTAGCATATCTTGAACCTAAAATAGATCAAAGCAAAGGATTAATCCAAACGAATCCTACGTAATCCAACCTTATTCGAAATCAAACCATTCTAATGTAATCCAGCTTAATCCGAAATGAAACCAATCCAATTTAATTCAATCTGGTACGAAATACAGCCGATTTGTGTTGCCCAGCCAAATCCGAAATAAATCCAATCTAATGTAATCCAGCCTAATCTAAACTCTGACTCAGCAGCGGCCCCACCCTCAGGGAGGTTAAATGATGGTTGGGACCCGGCCACGCCCTTCAGATTTTTGGAAACGCACTTTTGAACACAATGATACTGTTTTGGAGAAGCTAAAAAAGGTCAAATCTTTAATGCAATAATATGAAAACATTTCATACCTGCTTCCTTGTAAATGTTTCAACATTCGTGTTTCCAATTTCAACCAAGCGATCACCTGAAATAAAATATGGCATAATCAACTCAAAAATTATACTTTTATCGTTTCAGATGTGCCGTTGATTTGCAACAGTAACATTTACTGAAGTCTCGATAAAATGCCGACGACCAGAGGGGTGATAATTAGAGATACCTTCAAATTTGTTGTACTATTTTCATTAACTATTTACTTCGAATTAAAACATATTGAATTTGGTCTTAGACTTGAGACTTGAGACTTACATGTTAGACAAACGGAGATATAAATCATTCGACTTAATCATTAGACTCAAATAGTCACAGATGTTTCTACTCTGACGACAGTCATCTTCATCGTAAATAAGATGAAGGCTTTAAAATAGTAGTATACGCAAATGCATCACTTCTCAAAGGTAGAATTTGAAGGTCTGTCACATTTTGGTAAAAATCTTACCCTTTTAGATCTAATTGTGGAAATTTCAGAAAACTTAACAAAATTTTATATCTATTTTGTCTTTGATATTGATGTTATAATTTTATTTTTCAATGATTACAAACTGGTATTACAAAATCCAGAAATTACAGAACTCAAGAAAATTACCAATAGCTATTCTTCCATTTGCTTCAGCTGATCCTCCAGGGAGAAACGATTTGATGTAAATTCCTCCGAGTTCGGGACCTCCCTAAGATAAGTAGCATGTAATTTGTTGAATTCAGTTTTTCTCTCTTACTAACATTATATTGCATTATATTGCAGTACATCACATTTCACTACATTAAATCTAATTACATTACATTACATTGTATTGCATTGCATAACATTACATTACATTAAATTGCACTGCATTGCATTACATTACATTATATTACATTACATTCATAACATTACATTACATTACATTACATTACATCCAATTACATTACATCCAATTACATTACATTGCATCACATTACATTACATTACATTCATAACATTACATTACATTACATTACATTACATTACATTACATTACATTACATTACATTATATTAAATTACATCCAATTACATTACATCCAATTACATTACTATACATCACATTACATTATATTACATTACATTAAATTACATTACATCCAATTACATTACATCCAATTACATTACATTACATCACATTACAAATTCATAGCAACGACATACCGTAAAACCAATGCCAAAATTACCATCTTTCTTTGGAAGTTCAACTCTCACAAGTTCCTTGAAGATAAAAATAGACAAATTTGTCGAAAAAAATCCAAATCAAGCAGTATACATAAAGTTGAGAGCGCCATCTGTGGCTGCACCCTGCTATATGCGATTACCAATAGCAACCAGGGGAAAGTGTAAGGTCGGTAGAATTAATACCAATTTACAATAACATGATATTCATATTAATAAAACTCTTTTCTTACCGATTCTCTTTCACCGCTAAATCCAGGCATGTTATTATAGTAACCAGGGGAAAGTGCAAAGTCAGTAAAAATAACCTATTTACAATAAAATGATATATTACATTAATAAAACTCTTTTTCTTACCGATTCTCTTTCACCGCTAAATCCAGGCATGTTATTATAGTAACCAGGGGAAAGTGCAAAGTCAGTAAAAATAACCTATTTACAATAAAATGATATATTACATTAATAAAACTCTTTTTCTTACCGATTCTCTTTCACCGCTAAATCCAGGCATGTTATTATAGTAACCAGGGGAAAGTGCAAAGTCAGTAAAAATAACCTATTTGCAATAACATGATATATTACATTAATAAAACTCTTTTCCTTACCGATTCTCTTTCACCGCTAAATCCAGGCATGTTATTATTGCCAAGAGTAGCGATGGATGAAGCAGATAACGTTAATGGTGTTAGGATGGATGGATCTGCTTCTAGAAGCATCGTCTGTCCAAATGTCTCGAACGTAAACTTGGAACGGTCTGCAGCATTGCGAAGGGTGTTGATCGCCTTGAGAAAAAGAAGGATTGATTATTGATTAGAGTTAGATTCATTGATAAATGATTAATCATTGCTTCAGAATAAAGCCAAGTTTTATGACAACAGCCTGTTCATGGTAGCCAAGGGTAGTGGAAGCAGGGCCGAATCCAGACATCTCTGACCAGGGGGGGCCAGAAATACAAAATTTCCGACAATTGACTGCAAAACAATAGATCCATTGCTTAATCTATTGTTAAATCAGGTCAAATTTCCGACCAAATATAGCGCTTCGCCAGTGTCTTTTGCTTTAATGCTGACCTTTGATCTTTGAACTGTAGATTTTCTGGCCTTTGACCTATTGAGCTCAAGATCTATAACCTATGACCTACGTTCTGTAAGAATTACCACATGTAAATAACAAACCTCTCTTCTTGTCACATTTTCAAAATTTACTTTATTCACTTGGACAATTCTGTCACCTTGAAATCAACAAAAAGGGATCATTTAAGGGTGGAAAAAGTTGCAATCAATCAGTCGATAAAGAAACTAACCAATCAAAGAATCGATCAATCAATCCATCTTTGACTCTATCAATCAAATGAAATAAGTGGGCAATGTTTAAGTAGCAGTGATTTCCTTATATCAGAGATAATGTGCTCGAGTCAAGGGCAGGGTACATCAGATTGTTATTTTTCGGAAAATTTCGATCATATGTGAAACAATACCTGCACTGATCTGTCCACTTTGTGCAGCTGGTCCACCGATGGTCAGCTCCTTGACAAATATGCCACCAAGCTCGATTCCACCCTAAAGTAAGTAGATGATTAATGTTTCAGTCAGATTGGAACAGATTCGGATATGATGACTTATGTCATAAGTCTAAAGCATTTGGAATGTTTCAAGTAATGTGATGTAATGTAATGTAATGTAATGTAATGTAATGTAATGTAATGTAATTTAATGTAATGTAATGTAATGTAATGTAATAACATGTAATGTAATGTAATGTTATATAATATAACGTAATATAATATAGTATAATTCAATGTGATGTAAAATAATGTAATTTAATGTGATGTACTGTAATGTAAAGTAATGTAATACAATACAATGTAATGTAATATGATATAATGTAATGTAATGTGATGTAATCTATGACTGATGTTATACATCGAAAGCATTTGGAATATTTCTGAATCAATCATTCACTTACCACAATACTAAATCCGAAACTGTTATCGACTTTGATAAGATCAACTGTATACTGCTTCGGCTGGAACAGAATTTAAAAAGTTATAAGCTATACTACCCTTTATCAACTGACGTAAATTCTAGAAGCAGCTACTTATCTTTACCAGGCTTGATTTTTCATGTTAACTTTTCCATATAACTTGCTATTAACTGTCCACCCTGCTGATATCCCCTTATGGTTAGTTACGTACTCAATCTTTTACATTTATTGCTTGCTTGCTTCCATGCTTACTTGTCTACTTGCCTGCTTATAAGATCACTTCTTTGCTAGCTTGCTTTCTTGCTCACTTGTTTACTTGCTTACTAATGAATTCGCTTATCTGCTTGCTTGCTAGCTTACTTGCTTAACTTTATACTTCTATTGCTTAATTGCTTCCATGCTTACTTGTCTACTTGCTTGCTTATAAGATCGCTTGTTTGCTGACTTGCTTACTTACTCACTTGTTTATTTGCTTACTAATGAATTCGCTTATCTGCTTGCATGCTAGCTTACTTGCTTAATCTTATGCTTCCATTGCTTACTTGCTTACTTGCTTACCTGCTTACTTGCTTACTTGCCTAATTGCTTGCTAATCCCCATGCTGGAACAATCGTAAGCATTTCTCAACACTTCGCCCTCCACCTCAAAAGAAACCTTTCAAATACCTGAGGTTTGGCTTTCTGCTTCGCCTGCTCTTTGGATGCATCTTTCGATATCGAAGATCCCCTCGCTTTTCTTTCCATTTCAGGGAACGACCTGCGACCGTCAGCCATGTCCGGCATTCCGTCTGGATCAATTCGGACGGTTGGGATGGCCGAAGAAACGATCCGCTGCGGTTCTGTAATGTGAAAGTAATCAACCAATCAATCAATCAATCAATCAATTAATCAATGAATCAATCAATCCATCAAAAACCAAACCCATCAAGAAATTAAATATTCAATTATTCAATCAATCAAGTGATCAATCAATCAATCAATCAATTAATCAATCAATCAATTAATCAATCAACCAATCAATCCATCGAAACAAAACCCATCAAGAAATTAAATATTCAATCATTTAATCAATCAAGTAATCAACCAAATCAATCAGTCAATCAATCAATCAATCAAGCGACCAATCAATCAATCAATCAATCACTCACTCAATCAATCAATCAATCAATCAATCGGTCAATCAAGCAATCAATCAATCAAACATGAACTTTATCAGTCAATAAAGACACCAACTAATTAAGATGTCGATTCATGCCAAAATGTTTTTAAGCTTATAATCAGCAACAAATAAATATATAGTTACCAAAAAAGTCTTGATATTTTGCCATTTTGTCCGCCATGTGCATTTGAAAATTGTAGAATGATGAGCAGGTTTTCAACAGATATCGAGATCTGAAAAAGTTAAACAGAATTATCTTATTGAATGAAATCGAAAAATTAGAAAGAGTATAGCGGCCGATACCGGGGGTGCATGACATAAAGATATTTGCGAAGATCAAGTAGGCGGTTGCTTATAATAGGTCTGCTTGCTTGGAATATGAGATTCCCTGCGGTGGCGATAGTGTTACAGATTACCCCCAGAAACTTTGGACCAAGACGAGAAAAGGAACACGAGACCTTCACAACGGCGAATACCCTCAAAGGATTAATAGTTAACTGATCTGTAAAGGATCTGTTTTGCATGGTTTGTAAGTCATGCTTCCCCCGGAGTTATTTTTCAGGCTTTTCGCCGCAGAATTCCAATATGGAATGAGTTAATGTTGCTAGGCAATGTCTGGTTAGCAAGTGTAAAAGGACTTTTTTAAATGAGTTGACGTAACACGAGGTGTAATGTACCTGTCGTAAGAATTGATAAATTAAATACCAAATGCTAAGCAATACAATTCAGCGGACTCAGATTAACATTGGACATCTCCAAGTACCGGACATCAGTCAGAACCGGATAGTTCGGATTAATCCCTCGATTTCAAACGTACATTATACAACACTTATGCGTCCGGGCTTTGATATGAAACTTTTCTTAATGTTGAAATGGCGAGTCAGCCCGTTCAAGCATTGTTGAAGCAAAGTTCGACGTTCACCAATGGCACCCTGTGTTGTGGTCACCCCACTATCCATCCACACTTATAACTATTCATATGGCCACCATTGCGAGCTATAACTACACGCGGCGGAATTAGGATAAAATCAGCGCAATTTCAAATCATTTCAACTTAATGCTTAAAATATTATGTTTATTCTACATTAAATTAATTTTACGTTTTGCATAGCAATTGAAAATTCAATACCAAAGCACTGAAACTTTATCCTTTATAAATAATTAAAATGGAATGAATGATAAAATGGAAATAAGTTAATAAATACGTAGATGTATGAATAAGTGAACAAATAGATAAAAACGATTATTGTTAAATACTCTCGTACTCAGTGCATTCGGCTACGCCATTTTCCTTTCACTACACCATGTTATGACTCATTGCCTTCAGAAAGCATTTTTTCATTCAGTCAGCAATTGAGTCCGGGATTATCAAGATCTTGAAACGAGATTTTCGATGGAGTTTCGCGACTAAACGAACAATTAAATATCTAAAGTGACCTTTTATATAGAATATCTGAGAGCACAGTTTCGTCTCATTAATTCATCTTATTATTGCAATTCCCTACAGGTGTTCACCAATGCTGTTCAACAATTTCGTGAAAGCTGTGTCGACACATGCCAGTTTTACATTGTACTATTATTACTTTCATCAATTTTCTCTTTATTTTATTTTTGACAAGGCCTTTGTTGATAACAATACTTTCTGGTATTGATAAGGTATTTACCCTGTATAAACATGTAAATTATTAAAAACAAATATTGTTTGTACATTGGGTAAAAAAACTTCAAACCTTTTATAATTTGCAGTGTAAAGCACAATGTGGCCTTGGACTGGATTTGGACAGTCTGCGTGAATCAAGAATTTTCTTCTCTGCAAAAAAGGATACTAGAGATTGTACCTAAAATAACCATCGTATTGTATTGGATTGTTGTAAAAATTATCTTCTATATGTTGCTAAAGAGCATTACAGATATATGTAACAGGGTCGATTAAAGATACGATTGCTGAGAAAGTTTGAATGATCAATATCAAAATTACACGATATTTATTCCAAGACTACGATATTTATTCCACCAATTATCTTTTTGATAAGAGAAACGACATTGAATAATAAATAAAGTAGAAAGGGAAATTCTTGGCAAAAACTCAAATTCCATTTTTCTAAGAACTATTAAGCTAAATAAATGAAATTAAAAAGCCATAAATGAAAATGATAGATCAACATAAACTAACCTTGAACGACATTTTTTTTATTTTTGCCCATGGATGCTTGCAAAATGGGTTTCTTACTGTGCCAGTGTCCTAAAACAAAAGTAAATGCTCCGTAAACAATTGCCCTGTCACCTTTGGCAGCTACATTTGACATATGTCTTTTGACCTTTGAACAGTTCCAACTAAATCGAACAGTACAATATTTCAGTTCTATTGAAATGTACCATTTTTATCCCAAGATACTTCTCGATGGGTGGAGCTTCATGGAACAATAATTTTTAATGACCTTAACTTCAATGAAATAATCTTTAATGACGCAATCATTGATGACGTTATCTTTAATGACGTAATCTTTGATGGCGTAATCTTTAACGATGTTATCTTTTATGATGTAATCTTTAATGACGTAATCTTCAACGACGTAATCTTTGTTGACATAACCTTTGATGACGCAATCTTTAACGACGTAATCTTTATTGACATAACCTTTGATGACGTTATCTTTGATGATGTGATCTTAAATGACGTCATCTTTATTGATGTAATAGTTGATGACATAATCTTTAATGACGTAACATACCTCATAAATGATAAGACCACGGACACAGACACCAAGAGTGTAGGGCACTTTTCTGTTATATTCTTTCTAAAAACGATGAAAACAAATAGCAATATAAAATTTCATTGTATAAGTAGATTTGGCTAATTCAAAATGCTATTTTAAAATCAAACCCAACTCCATAGGAAAATCATTATTTCCAACTTTAACAATATTGTTAACCTTAAGAGGTCAACCTCAAATTATAATAATTAGATTTAGCGTTGAATGTGAATGATAATTGATTAAAATGAGCACAAAAATAATCTGTAAAAAAGTATAGAAATAACGAAAAATGTTGAAAAATCAATAACTAAATAAAGGAAATGTGTCTGAAGGCACTTACCCTAAAAACACGGTAGAAGAGAATTCCATATTCACTTAGTTTTTGCGCCTCCTGATTTGAAGAACATTTATGAAGATGAGAAACTTTTTTATTGCAAATCAATGCTCAAAATTGACAAATATTTTGCATGTGATATTGCAATTGTCGTTCACTAATTCCCTCAATCGGTCACTCACTCACTCACTCACTCACTCACTCACTCACTCACTCACTCACTCACTCACTCACTCACTCACTCACTCACCAACCAACTCACCCACTCACCCATTTCCTCACTCATTTTGCTAATAACAAATGTCACACTTAATAATCTCACCTTCAAGAATTCAATAGATGCTTGTGCTTCTGTAAGACCGCGATGTGATTGATGCATGGCGGGGAGGGCATTCTTTATGTACGGAACAGTTAACTTTGCTATGGTCTGTAAGAAAGATAGAAAAGGCCATATAAAAAAGGTACTGAACGATACGTACTGAATAATAACTGTTTCAGGACGCAAAGGCCTTTCAAACTATCATTATATTGAGATGTTGCGTGTAACATATATTGGGACAGGAACACCGCACTTTGAAGCTTATGAATTTGATTGACATGTGTTGACATGTTACAGGAATGTCTATAAGTGATGAAGACGCAAGTCAAAACGTTTTAAGAGTTGACAATTTTCTTGAGTATCTATTTAATACTTGAAAATTTCTGTGGTTGAGCTAACTAATGTTTTGGATTGGTCGTGTGACTCTGAATGTGGTGAGCGCGGGTTCGATCCCAAGGTCGAGACTTAAAATCTACAATTGGGTAGCACCCTTATGGTTAGTATTTATACTCCATGTCAGCCATTGCCTAATTGATTTAATATGTATATAGGTAAACTATGGGGTCATACTACACAATATATATATACACTGTATATATTGTTATGACATACATACTTATACAAATAGATAACTGATGCAGTTAAATCAATCGTTTTATGAAAGTGTTTTTATTTGAGTATCCTATATATCTTTAAATATATTTATACAGTGCATATCTTGCGTAGAAACCACAATAAAAGAAGCGGACAACTTTGTTTATAAACAATGTAGCAAACAAAAAACAAAAACAAAAGCAAAAACAAACATAAAAATATTTACTTTTGCTGGCAGGTAATGCTGGGGTACGAAATAGTCCGTCCCAAAAGATGATTTCTCATAGTCTCCAAGTTCCGCCTGTAATGCATACGAGGCTAGCACCATGGCAGTGTCGTCATGGATACGGATATTATTTTCGAGGACGTCTTTTCGTAATTGCAGGTAATATTGCTGGCGAGTAGCTTGTTCCCTGCGAAGGAGGAATATTTTGATATACAGCCTTTGGCTTGTTTGGTAGAGAATGTGCCATATAACATGTCAATAGTCAAAGGCTTGAGTAGCAAAACACAATGATTTATTGCATGATGTTAGCCAGAGATAAGTCTGTTAATACTATATTTAAGTGTCGTATGAATGAGATGGTTAATAGTCTGTTATTAGCCAAATGTTACTCTGTCACTTTAACACAGTATTCCTGTGTAAATGAGGTGGTTTACAGTCTGTTATTAGCCAGTGGTTACTCTGTCAATTTAACACAGTATTCCTGTGTAAATGAGGTGGTTTACAGTCTGTTATTAGCCAGTGGTTACTCTGTCAATTTAACACAGTATTCCTGTGTAAATGAGGTGGTTTACAGTCTGTTATTAGCCAGTGGTTACTCTGTCAATTTAACACAGTATTCCTGTGTAAAAGTGGTGGTTTACAGTCTGTTATTAGCCAGTAATTACTCTATCAATTTAACACAGTATTCCTACGTAAATGAGGTGGTTTACAGTCTGTTATTAGCCAGTGGTTACTCTGTCAATTTTAACACAGTATCCCTATGTAAATGTGGTGGTTTTCGGCATACTGGAATAACCAGACCCAGGACCGTAGGACCGGACCCCAACGGACCGGACCCCAGGGGAATGCCCATTCTCGTCCATTTGCAATGGCGGCAAGCAGTGTTCTTCAAAATAAGACAACAAATTGCTGCTGAAAGAAAGTTCTACTTCATGGGTGCCTTAAGAAACGTGAAAATGCATGGTTTGTTGGATCATCTAACCTGCAGACAAAATTCTTTCCTGCTAAAGGAAAGGAAGGACTGTAGCATGCTCAGGTCGATCGATGGGCCTAACCGTAAGCCTGAAAAATCATCCTAATGCGACTTCATTCTGACTAGTGAACGGATGACGAGAAGCTTACAAAAAGCTGCAATATATGTCTACGAACACGACAGCTTTCTTCAAGTCGTATTTGTGCCTCCAGGGGTGGATTTAGGGGGGTTCCGGGTTTCCAGAAACCCCCCATTGCCACTTAAATATTATTTGAATTTTAGTTTAAGACTCAGAAAGATAAATTATTGTATTTCTTGTGTTTTAATGCAATAAGGGAAGAATATTTTAGGGTTCTGTTTAGAATTTATCGTTCATTAGCACCCTTAAGTAATTCATTATGATGAAACATTTGCATAGCAATTGCTGATTGAATATATGAAAATACAAATTAACAAAGAAGAGCAATATATCAACATGAGGTGGTATCTACAAGTGTGGGGGATCACTGACATGTTCAGTACATTGTCACTGATTTTGTCAGAAAGGTTCTTGATAACAGTATTATACTAATTGTATCTAAGATGCATTGCTCCCATTTCAATATGCCTTGTTTCATTTGCAGTCTTAAACATATCACATGGTAACTGGATTTTGTTTCATCTTCATAAACAGGGTGTCAGTGAGGATAAGGTATTAAGTTCCTTGGAAACATGAGCATCCTTTAAATTAAAAATTATGCCTTCTTTCATTGATCTTTTGCCAAAGGAATTAAGGGCAAATAGATATGTTGTACCCCAGAGCTCTTTGCCTGTCAAAGTGTAAGATTACATTAGAAATTGACCAAATTTCAAAGTGCTTCATGACTTTCATGGTACTAAAATGCTAGGCTTAATCTTTGGCTTCTTAATTAGTTGATTGTATTGGCAATGATATAAAATGTGGTTGGCGAAATGGCCTACAAACCTTGCTTTTCTCTGAGTGGTTTGTCCCATAGTCACATCATTTCCATCTCACTTTTAGGAGGCAAATGGTCTTGCTAAAAATTTTGCCATGGCTTTTGAATTTCTTAAGTTTATGACTATAAAAGCACTGAACATACAGTAATAATTCCTTAGCCTTACAAGCCAAGACAGTTTTTCCCTGTTAACCTAATTTGAACAGAATTTTTTTCAGGTAAATGTGATATTTAGAAGGACAGGGAAAGCATCAATATCCACAGGAACATCAAAGGCTACATTGCCCTGGTTGGGGCCCAATAGCTAAATACTAAACTTTTTGGGACCACACCCTTTATAACTGCATAAAACCCATTATTCCCAGAGGTTATGCATGTTATATCATGTGTTTTAATTGTCCTAAAACTTCATTAAAAGCATTACTTTTTAATGTAAGCAGTATAAATATCTGCAGTATAAATATTTTCTACCTAACTTTCTTAGTAGTTTTTTTCAGGGCTCCTTTCCCCAAATAAGTACTTTCTGCCATCATTTATGATATTAACAAACATATCTTTGAATGTATTTCCATTTTCTCGAAAAAGACAAGCTTAAACATTTTTTAAACTCATTTTGGGCCCCTTCAAGGCTGAGGCCTTGGGGCAAATTGCCCCCTGCCCCTCTCTCTACATTCTGCATCTCTGATTGTAGATTAACTATTGAAACTTTATCCAGTCTAGTTAATGGGCTATATTCCCAACTATTTCTTGCCTTTAGTTCCGAGAGAAAGGGCGACAGACCTGTACCCTTTACGACACAAAGCGGTATAGTAGGAAAGGCTCAAAAACTGTATAACTGCCTAAATATTTAACGAAAACCGATGAACCGCTTAAGCATTTACTAAAAGCGAAAAACCGGCTTAAAATTCAGTCAAAACCGTGATCATATGAAAGAAATTGTGAAGTATGCATTGCTTTCTTAAAGCGAGGAAAAGGGCATTCCCCTGGGGTCCGGTCCGTTGGGGTCCGGTCCTACGGTCCTGGGTCTGGTTATTCCAGTATGCCGTGGTTTTCAGTCTGTTAATGGCCAAGGGTTATTTTATCAAATTTAACACAATAGCATGATCTATATTTGGTGGTTAATAGCCTCAAGTTTGTCACAGAAATCGGAGAGGACATCTTGTTAGCCCTGTTCATCTGAATAGTTGAATTTACAAATTGTTTGGTTTGCAGAAATAGAGTTTTATGCCTAAAAAACCTTCTCGACTAAAAAATGATGCAAAATCTACTTACTCTAGCAAACATATGTTCTCCACATAAAACTTAACTCGGAAGAAAAGAGTAAATACCAATGAACTGTTCCAAGAACTCTGAAATAATAATAAAAATAATTAAACATGGTTTAATATGAGATTTTCTTCCCATCCTTTCAGTCTTTCCAAAGAGATACTTTTGCCAAAATCAACAATCGATGCTATTGAAAATCAACTTATATTACAAATGAATGAACAAATAAATAGATACATACATATATAATTGAAAATATAATGAAAGTTACCGGTCTGCTAAAAATAGTGCTCGATGCCAAAAAAGCACAGTTATACTAAAATTAAGTGAGTTAAGTGAAAAAAAAATAAATAAATAGATAGGAAATGAATCAAATAAATCCACATCAATAATAATTGTCTTTAATTTCCAACTATATCACTTCAAATTGTCTTTTGAAAACATGTCACGTTTTTAAACAGGAACTTACATCATCTTTCCAAAGGTGAGGAGCATATTTGGCCAGTTTCGATAACTTTTCTTCCAAATCCAGAAACTGGTGTTCGCCATCTTAAATGAAGGATGACGATAAATTTTCAATCAAATAATTAAAATTCAAGTGAGTCTTGGAACGAATTTCCACACCACAACATTAAAATTCACTGTCCCACAAGGATCTGGTTTGAGACCCATTTTATTGACAGTTCAACCTTTTGCCGGTTAGATTAACCGCAGTTGCATTGCATATTAATAAGTATTTGGGTGTCTATGACCAGTGACCGGTTTAAGAAAGTTAAATAAAAGCAACGCTCAGCATTTACTTACCTTTGATTATCATCAAACCAAAATATTGTACTTCGTTTAGGCCAATGTATCTTGTCACGTGATCAAACACCTCTCGCGTTAAGGCATTCGCCTAAAATTCAAGGCGAGGCAAATAATACTGTGATAAATATAATATAAAGAAACCCTTATAGTTACTCATTATATATATATATATATATAAAGCGCCTATTTGGCGCAGTGGATTGGTCGTGTGACTCCGAATGTGGTGAGCGCGGGTTCGATCCCCACGGTCGAGACTAAAAATTTACAATTGGGTAGCATCCTTATGGTTAGTATTTATACTCCATGTCAGCCGTTGCCTAATTAATTTAATTTATTTATATATATATGCTATGAGTAGAAAAAAATCAAACTAAGTTTGTAAGCACCTGAAGAGTGATAGAATAATGAACAGGTTTTTAAAGATAACGAAGGCAGTTTCATTTCCTTCTTCTCGCAACATATCCTGCGCTCTTCGTGCACACGTATTGAGAACTGCAAATAAACATTTATTCACGGACAGCACCTTCTTTGTGTTAACTTTATGCCAGCCAATGCTGAATTGATGTTTTATAGATATAAAATGCACTCACATGAACTTTGACGTGCAATCTCTCTCCATTCAGCAGCACTGTTGTGATCAGTTTTTCTCCATCGCCAAGCTAAAATCAAATGTACAAAGTTATGCTCAGAATCATTAACAATGCCATTACTCTATCAAGATAACACAGTAGCCCATGGAAAATAAGGTTGTTTGTAGTCCATTAGCCAAAGGCTAGTCTATCAATTAAGCACAGTAGATCTATGAAAATGAGATGATTTACAGTCTGTTATCAGCCAATGGTTACTCTATCAATTTAACACTGTATTTCTAAGTAGATGAGGTGGTTTGCAATCTTTTATTAGCCATTGGCTACTCTATCAATTTTGTATAACAGATGTGGTGGTTTGTAGCCTGTTTAGCGGCAAAGGTTACTCAATAAAGTTTAACACAGTAGCCCTTCGTAAATATGGTGATTTACAGTCTGTTATTAGCCAGTGGGAACTCCATCAATTTAGCACAATTACGCCTACATAAATTTGAAATGGTTGTCTGAAGTGGTGTAATTATCAGGCCTCTGATGTCCTTCATGCAATGATGGCCTGAGCTGCGTTCTAACAACTGCTCAACAAAGGCATCCCTTTCATAGTGTTTCAGGTTTATTAAAATGGCCACAAAACTCAACCAAATATATGGCATCGCTTTATTAATTTTCCCTCTCCGAAGGAGTAAATGTTATCTGGTCTATAGTTATGAGCGCTGACTTTGGATTTATAGTGCTGTATATAACATGCATTGCAATCATTACAATAGGTAGAAATTAGTAAAAACGAAAAAGGAAACAAAACTAAAGATTGAGAAGTGAAATAAAGCAACGATTGAATCAAGAGTACGTGTGAATTAATTTGATGAAGGAGGGAGGGAGTAAGGATACAAAAGATTAGGATAACACCTATAGTGATATGACATTTATTTAATTGAATTTAATGACTTTAAAACTACCGTGACGGTGTTCAGGAAAGCGTGCAAAAGAGCGTGCGCAAATTGGGGCTAGGGGTTAACGACAAACTACATAGCCAGATGCGAAGATTACTCATTAGTGAAAAAACAAGTGCGAGGCTACAGGCTACGATGTGGATAAGAGGCTATGCAGTTGCTGCGAGGCTAATATTTTGATAAGAGGCTATGAAAAGAGAGGGTGATACATAGAAGAGGTTATGATGTGCAAGAGAGGCTGCCTAGTTGATAAGAGATTATGCAATGGGTGACTACGAAGAAAGCTTCGAAGTAGGTCAGAGGCTGTGAAATCATTGAGAGGCTGTGATATCAATGAGATGCTATGTAGGTGGTGAGAGGCTGCGACATGAAAGAGAGGCAAACTCCTACCACTTCGTCAATGGCGCCATTAACAACAGGTCTTTTCGCTTTTGATCTGACTTGAGCTCTGTTGCCCTGTTTTACGAAATACACGAAACAAAAGATGAACATGATGAAGGAGGTTAAAACAAAGGTGAAAGGTGAAATATGGTCAAGGTAAAAGGTGGAAGGTGAAGAGTGAATGAGAGAAGAACGATGTGTAGTTTCTTGATAAAATTGATTTGAAACAGTTAAGGTTAAAGGTGAAAAATGAGAGGTAAATAAATTAACAATGAAACGATGAGAAAAGAAGTTGCAAAATTTTTTATCATTTATCATAGTTTTGTATTAATTAGTCAATGAAACGAAGAATAATGACTGAAATACGAAAGTAAATAGGCAACTGGCCAATAAATAATTGAGAATAGGAAATAGAAAACTTGACTGGCTTAGGCCATTATCTCGCGGATTTTACCAATATCCTCCAGCTTTGATCATTTTTCTGCAGCTCTGACCATTATCCCGCGGATTTTAACATTATCCTGCAGCTTTGACCATTATCCCGCCGTCTTTGCCATTATCCCGCGGTTATGAGTTCAGTCATTATCTATTGTTTCATATTCTTGAAACAAAACAAAGCAAGGAATTCCAGTCCTGCTTTACCTCGCTCTTGTAATACCTACATTTTTCATAATCAGGAATAACGTTTGAAGGTTTGCATAAAATCATGATAAGCGAATAAAACCCTCAATTTCGCAATATCCAAAGGGAGGTTAATAGTTAACTTACCGCGTTTAAAGACATGATTGATGTTGAGTTCAACGTAAGTCAAAGGTCAGATGTCAAGGGTCACAAACCTGCAATTAGAAAGACAAAGAAGTTAAAATATCAATGATGCGAAGGAGCATAAATAAAAATAACCGAATTCTTGTAACACTTTTCTACTTTCGATGGATCTAGAAATTCATATTTCATCAGCGCTTCTTCTAGTTTGCTTTTTGAGCCACCGTAAGAAGTTGACTCTCTATCCGACGTAAGAAATGTTCTCTATTCGTACGAATTTTTCCATGCTTTTAAAAGCCGCAAACGTTTAGAAAGTCACCTACATGTATGTGTGAAGGTAGGAATTATACCCAACAGTATCAACAGCCCCCCCCCCCCCTGTCATCACAGGCAGAGCAGACACAAGCAGTGGCATACACCAACTTTCCGACGAACTCAATCTTTATTGCGGAGAAAATCCCTTGAATATTTCCGACAAGCATTCAGGTTTGAGTACTCCCGACAAATAGTATTAAGGTTGGGGGGAAAGGGGTGGGCGGTCAAGCGGCCCTGGCGCTGGCTCTGATCAAGGAGATTCAGGCTACGTTTACTCGAGCAGAAGTGGATCGGATCTAAACTGGATCCGATCTACTTTTGGTACGGATACGCCTTGCGTTTGCACCAGATATCGCAGATCCGATCCAGTTCTGATCCGCTATCCGACCTACTTCTGGATCTCTTTCAAAACAGATCCAGTTTAGATCCGTACCAAAAGTTGATCCGGTCCACTTTTCCTCGTGTAAACGTAGCCTTAGAGTTATACTAGAGTTAGCTTAGAGTTATATTAGGGTTGTATTAGAAATATATCTTTCAAAGTATATCCAGTTTAGATCCGATCCGTTTTTGCTCGTTTGAACATAGCCTGAAAAAAACACCATAACATTAAATAAAAGAAAATTGGCTTTTAATCAAAGATGTTGTGATGTGATTTCAAAATCTTAGTTTCTCTGCTGAGGTTCATTGCATGCGAGACGAAGTTTGAAATATAAATCACCTATTGTTGACTTTTGACAGAGTTTGCTAAGATTTCTTTTGCGTTAAGAAATATAAATGACTTGATTTGTCTTCATTTGAATCAAATCACAAACTCAACTCCTGTTTTCTCTTCTCTTTTTATAAAAACATTATCGCACAACCACAATGCATTTATGCAAAACATCATGCATAATTAATGCATAATGCATGCAAAACAGTTGTCATAAATTAAAGCTATTCGCTATAAATGCAATTTCATGATCAAAACATTAAATAAGCGGACATCGGCTTAGGCCATGCTTTACTTCTCTTGTCATACCCTCTAGATCACGTGATATGATAGAAAGTTACAGTTTGTCCGCTTTACCCGCATAGCTGTGAAGGAAATTAGCAGCAAATGAGCCTGACTACTTCACTCTGTCGCTGTGGTGGAGCTCTGGTAGCTGATTCTCCATTGCATTTTGTAGTTGTGAAGGAGATTCGGCAAATGTTTGCATAGCTCATCACGTAAATGTGAAGGAGTCCTGGTACCCATTCTTTCTGTAACCATGCCCAGCTATTCTCCTTACATTTTGTAGCTGAGAATGAGCTTTCTCTCCCTTACCCTGTAGCTGTGAAGGGGCACTTACATCCCTTTGCCTCATCCATATCGTAGCTAAGAAGGAGCCTTATCTACTTTGCCCTATAGCTGTGAAGGTGCTCCAGTAGCCCTTTGTCTCTTGTATTTTGTAGATGGGAAGGAGCTTTTTAAAAATGACATGTAGCTGTGAAGGAGCTCTAGCAACCATTCGCTTCTTGGTAGCTGAGAAGGAGCCTCATATTATTTGCCTCATCGCTGTCAAGTGTTCTGGCAGCTTTTCCGTTCCATTTTTAGTTGAGTAGGAGCTTTGTATCCTTCTCCATGTAGCTGTGAAGAAGCACTTGCAGCCTTCTGTTTCTTGCATTTCGTAGCAAAGGTGGAGCTTCATCAGCGTTGCCCTGTAGCTGTGAAGGAGCTCTTGTAGCCCTCCGTCATTTGCATCTCATAGCTGGGAAGGAGCTTTTGCATCCGCCTTTCTTGCATACCGTAGCTGAGTAGGATCATTGTATATTTTATCCTGTAGCTGCGATGACGCTCTTGAGGCCCTCTGTTTCTTGGTAGCTGAGAAGGAAAGATACTGCTACCTTCTGAGCAACCAAGAACTGTCCAACACTTCCAGAATCTTGGCCAAATAACTAGTGCTTCGTTGTTTCATGGCATGCCAAATTCTCCAATGCTAACATCAAAATTGGAAACAAAAGCATTCCATAGCACTTGACGCGGCTTCGTAGATTTCAAAACCCATGATCTAATTTGTGTTCTGGTTTCGAGATTTGGTCGCAATTTCAACTTTAAGCTACTAAGCTGCAGGTGTTGTTACCGATGCAAAGAGATCGTCCCTTTATTTGGATTAATTAAGCTTAACAAGAGGAAATTCTGTTTGCATTTCGCCAAAAGAATGAGAGATACCTTGAAAACTTGGCAAATATTGCATCTAAGCGTTTACTGTTTGAGAGGAAGTTTTTTAGATGTACTGGGATGTCATTTGGCACCCCAAAAGGCGTGAAATCAATATATTTCCATGGTTGGCAACAAAATAATAGAAAACTCAGAGCCATGAAAATATAATGAGTCCAAGGCTAGCAACCATGAGGAAGGTTGCTGAGCATGATAGAAATTGCAATGCCATACCAAAGCTCAGAGCCATGAAACATTACGGTTCCTTGGCTGGCAACCATGAGGAAGGTTGCTGAAATTGATAGAAATTACAATGCCATACCAAAGCTCAGAGCCATGAAACATTACGATTCCTTGGCTGGCAACCATGAAGAAGGTTGCTGAAATTGATAGAAATTACAATGCCACACCAAATCTCAGAGCCATGAAACATTACGGTTCCAGGACTGGCAACCATGAGGAAGGTTGCTGGAAATAATTGAAATTTCTCGAGTACTGTCAAACTCTTTAACCAAAAGCGACACTCTCTTGCAGCATACTCGTCGGGAAAATTTCGAGGTAAATCAAGTCAAGCCGCCAGGATCCGATATGTTGATGATCTCTTATTGGGCAACCTAATTATGAGTGTGAAGGAATTTCACGCCATGTCGGTCTCCTCGAGTCATAGATCAATGCTAATCCGGAAAATGATTTAGAATTTGATATTATACTTAATATTGCACACAAAGTCAAGCTTATGCATTAGTCGCTCGAATATTTTCGCGATTGTAGGTAGGAGACTCATTGGTCTGTAAGCTTGTTTTCCAATGGCATGATTCATAGAAATGTGCCGTTTGGAGTACATTTGTTTCCAGTATGGTTTAGGAAGTTTTCTGTACTCGTATTTTTCTCAAAACTTGATGATCCAGATCTTAGCTTGCTTCTGATAACTTGACGCCGAATCACTCAACATTATCCTCTTCAAACACTTCAAACTTTTCGATCCTCGATTGCCATTCATCCGTCTAAATTGCCAAGCCACCGTGATTTGCATTTACAATCAGTAATTCGACGGGGGCATGCAGCTAATCTAGTGGCATAATTTCATTTCGAATTAAGAAAATTCGATGTTGATAAACATAAGATTAGGCCAAAAAGCTGCAACGCAATTCATACCAATCAATTCCAACTACTTCGACGGCGCTTCCTTGCCCGGCACATTTCGTTTTATCGCAAAATATTTCAAATTTCCTCGCAACCCTTGACGGCATTAACTCTTTGCTTTTGAGGTGTTTTAAACTTAAAGAAAACTTAACGGTTTCCTTGAAGAAAATATTCAGTCGAAGGGCACGCCATCTTCCACCTAGAGCTTTGTCTAGACGATACAAGTAGGAAATCAGTTCCTCTCAACAACCTCAGACATAGCCGCAAGTAGCAATTACAGATCATATTCAAACATACTTGTACATTCTTTTAGTTGACTTCGATTGTAAACAGTTCAACCGTAGTCCTAATACCCAAAATTGCCTAGAACAAATTTAGGACTGGCAAATCAGTGAGATAACTTAGAGGTGTTTCACTGTGTAGAAATTTGCGAGGAAGGCACCCGATAAAACCTTTACACTGCAGCACAACAGAAGACTTTACACTGCTGGATAAATGAAACCTCTACACTGTTGGATAAATGAAACCCTTACACTGCAGATATTACGACATGAAACCTTGACAATGTCGATATCAGGGGCGAGTGACGGTGATTTAACATCATAGCGAAATAAATAACCACGGCCGAGAAGCTGCCCAAATAGATCAAGTCCCGATGGAATTACGCTTCGAATTCTCCGTGGACAAAACTTAAAACTTCGAGTGAGTGAAGGAATGAAACCCCTACACTGCTGCTATCGAGTAAAGAAACCTAGACAATGCTGAATTTTTTGCAAGTTACATAAATCAAACGCATTGACGAAAACAGTAGGTGATTGTAGCAAAACTTACCCGAAGACGATATTCCGCCGGTAACTAATGGTCCCACTTATCCGCCTGGTCCTGGTGATTATGGTGGGAGTACCGAAACCGTTACACTGCTGATATCAAGTGATGAAACCTTGACACTGTCGATCTCCCATCACAAAAGAACCTGCTCATGAAGAACCTGCAGATATTTGAGAATCGCAATCTGTACAGATGTCCAAAGACAACATCGAATCGCTTTCTTCCCCAAGACAATGCGTAATCACTGGAAAACAAAGGAGAGCTTTGTTGAAACCTATCCAAAGACAATAGCATTCATTCACGACGACAATGCAATGGCTTCTTTAATTGTTTCGGCCAATGCACCTGCTCCACCACTATGGCTTCTTAACTTTGTTGATCGCAAGATTAAGGAGAGTACGCCTTAGATGATTCATACCGTTTGTTGAAGCGGTGAACGCCCAGTGCCTCAGGGGAAATCATAATTTAACGCTTTTAATCCCAAGAGGAAAGGAGTCTTGACATAATATTACCAACTTTCTGATTTGTTTTCGTTCATTTCATTCCAAAATAGCAAGAAGAGTTAGTCTAATCTTGTTTACCAGAGGCCGCCAATTTACAACTGAAAATTCAAATTGTGGATTTAAAGTTGTTGCAAATTGACTGAAATCGAAAAAATCGAAACACAGGCTGTTGATTGTGTTACCGTCTTATTACCACCGAGGGAATGTTGAATAATGAAGAGGGTTGATATAAAACCAATATAATATACCATATCAAATCTATAATTGAAATATCATAATATATTACAACATTAACAAGGGATAAATGATCGCTAATCAATAATCATTAGCGAATGATCGATGATGAGAAATCAAACATCACCACTCATTAGCAAGTGATTAATGATCAGTAATCACGATCAGCAATCATTGATAAGTGATCAAAGGTCGCTAATCACAACCAGCAATCCTTGATAGGCTATCAATGATCAGTAATCAAAAATCACCAATCAATGATAAGGGATAAGATCAAATCGACAATCATTAGCCAGTGATCAATGGTCAGAAATCAAGAATCAGCAATCATTAATCAATCATCAAACCATTAATAAGCGATCACAGCAAGATGTACCTTTGAATCATAAGATATTAGAATATCATAAAATATTACGTCATAAACAAGCCGATCAATGATCAGTTATCAACAATCATCAATCACTTATCAATCACCAAACAAGTGATCGCAGCAAGGCGTACCTTTCAATCGAAACAACAGCTCAATTACATCAAGTAATTACGAATCTGCTTAAGCCAGATGTTCTTGTTACCGTGTAGCTTAGATTACCAGGAGCGCAAGGTGGTTTTAAGACCCCTGCCAAAAGCTTAAAGTCAATCCCAGCGGGATTTGAACACAATGACAAAGTCACGCTCCACTAATTCCCAATCTCAATGTGCTATTGATCTTCATTGTTCAGGTAAAAAAAATAAAAAGTAGTGTCTCCCATTAAGCCTCGCTCTCTGCATCTTAATTACACAGGGTAGAATAATAATGGGCCTTTAATTGCGAGATTAGATCGAGGTGAGCTTATATCCAAACCACAGTTAATTGTAGCTTGATGACTCGTTTACTGGGAGAAAGGGTATGGATTGCCCTATCTGTGCCACCTTATCAAGGGTCTTAGCCTTTCAATACTAGGAAATTAACTGGGAAAATGAACATTTGTTGCAAAAGTCCTGGTTGTGTTTTGATGACTCAAGCACAGAGAGAAATAACAAGTGCTAGGATTGCCTTAACTGCTTCACCTCATCGAGGGTCTGGGACTCTCTTTTTTAAAGGAAATTAGCAGGGAAAATGCACATTTGTTTCGAAAATTCTGGTTTTATTTAGTTGACTCTAGTACAGAGAGACAGAACGAGTGCTATGTTTCCCGTAACTTTCTCGCCTTATCAAGGGTCTTGCCCTCTCAATTTTATAGGAAATAAGCAGATGATGGCCAGAAACACCCTACAGCAGAGGGGGTTAATCCTAAACGGAGCGATTTACCCTATTGCCTGGAGAAAATAAGCTTAATTCTACTATTTCTTCCCTTTTTCATAAATTTCTGGCCCCCTGACAGCAGCAGGAATCTCTGATAATGACGGTTAACGGCTTGATTATTCAAAGCTAAACTTACACCCTCTTCCAAAAACCTATTTGTATCTTGATGACTCTGTTACAGGAGAAAAGCAGACAAAATAGCTTCGATTCAATACTTATTGCTGTTTAATCCCATATTCCCAGCCCAAGTTTTCTAGGCTCTTAAATTTACGAACACCATCTTGGTTATTGGCATTTGACCATCCTTTGATTGCATGAGAGTTCGGAGTTAAATAATGTTAAAAATTGAGAATATAAAAGAAATTGGGCTGTGAGTCTACAAGGAGAACAACATAAAAAAAATCAATTTTTAGTTTTAGATTGGAAAATAAATATGCATAATAAAATTATATGAATAAATGTCAAATATAAAAATGTCTTTCGTGATGCAGGGGTGCTTCAGACATGTATTATTGACCACCATGTTCATTTCTAAAGCTGTTCATCAGCCCAGCTTGGCAAACATCAAACCCAAAAACATTTCCAACGCCAGTCTACAACCATAGCTTTTATTTGTAAAAGCCAAGAAGAAAAGTATGGGGTTTTTCTGTCAATAATACATGTCTGTTGTCCACCCATGGATGTCGCATCTAGGCAATAATTGTAAGTATGTTAATTGCTGTTAAATGATATATTCAAGCATTTATGTGTTGTCCAGGAGCAGTGTCAGAGGCAGACCTCTCAATTTTTATGTTTTGAAGACTATTGTGTGATGAAAAGCTTGAATAAGAAACACATTCCAGCATAGCAAGCACTGAAAAGTAGTTATAATCTCAGACACTCATCATAGGATGAAAATGTTGAATGGTGGTGGAAAAGCTAACAGGCATAAATAGCCAATTGCAGATCTAGTGCCATGAGAAAAGGAAATAGCTCACATGATCAGCTATTCATTTTGACCAATCATCTACTGGCATTGGGGGAGGGGGGTCATAAAATGCTATCTAAAAGATAATCACCCATATAGGCCTCTGGAACCAATACCACTCCTGTCAGTGTTTACAAAACTAAGTAACAAAACCCAAGCAATTGTTTTACGATATCTATACAAAGTGAGAAGATTCATGACATGAAAGTGTATTTGTGCACAACTAATTTAATTGACATTGCAAAACACGGGAAGTGCCATGAATGATTTCATCTGAACTGTATTTTGAAGGGGGGTCCAAGGGTCCAACAAATCTTAACCCTTTCGCACCCGGATTTATTTTTATTTAACTGTTAAAACCCATATAATTCTATGCTTTTCAGGGTGTAACATTGTCAAATAATTTAGATGAAAGCAAAAACTATTATAGAAAACTGCCATCAGAACATTTACAACATACCATACTTAACCCCCTGATAAATTATCTTTTAAGGTGTTTGTCTTTGGGCCATATGGCCTGTCCAGGGGTGCACATCCATCACTACATCCATCAAAGCGAGTGTGCTAACTGGACCGACTTTCTTCATATCATTTTGTATAAGACCAACTTGCTGTGACAAAATAAAGTAGGTTTTTTCGTTTGTGTTCTGGTGAGGTCTTTTTTTAGATTTTTAGACAAATTTTTGAACTGAATCTGAAGAGTGGGAGGGGATCTGATGCTTCCGACCGAAAATTCAAGCTTAAAATTATGCATATGGATGATGAAGGAGACCAGATCAAGACAATCCTTGATCAAAATGCACTTTGAGTCCTTAAAATAAGTCATTGCTCTGAGGCACCTAAAGCAAAGCACAAACATCAAGTTCACTAAACCTCAGATCCCCTTCTAAATGATGACATCTTATCAAACCAATGGCACAACCCCTTTGCAATTCAATTCAATTCTAACTTTTGACAAACCTCCACCAACCAATTAACACCGTTAAGATCGACAGAAAACTGCCGACAAGATATTTAATCAAATCCAATTTTTGCGCTTCCATTTCCATTTTTATTTTTGCAATTTCTGTCTCTATTCTGTTGTTAGTATCTTTGATCTTCTGCTCATGAAGAGAAGTCTCCTCGCGAAGTCTTCCTTTTTCTAAGCTCATGTCCAGAGTCAGTCCAGAACGCAATTTCAAGAGTTCGTCTTTGAGATGTTTGCTCAAGTTTGTCAATTCCGCTTTCATGTTCTCATTCTCTTGCTTAAGCATCAAGAACTCACTTTTTTCTAAGATCACCATGTCTTTTCGCAAAGCTTCAACTGTGGCACTCATTCGTATCTCTAACTGAGCGAGCTCATTTCTCGAAACCTGGAAAAAAAGGGAGAAGAAAGTTTTCAATGCCAAGAATTCCAACAGGCTCAAAACTGGAAATTAAAGCAAGTTCAATTTCTTATAAATCAACTTGTAATAAAAAATGGCTCCCTCCAGTGATTGGGTTTTTAGCCAATTTCTTAGCACTTCATGGGGTCTGACTGCCAAAAAAACCTATAAATTGAAAGAATACTTTATTTGGTATAGCATAATACGCCTTAGCATAGCTAGGGCCACTTCTTTGGGGGAGGTGGCAAAGAGCTAATGAAGCAAGAGATGAAAAGGGCTCTGTGTGTTTCAAGCAGAAACCTAGAAGATTTGAATGTCTCAGACACTAAACGATTTATCATTTGGGGTGTTGCCCCCTCCCCCTTCCCCTTGCCTTGCTATTTTACAGCACACTAGCCACTGTACAGAGTACCTTGGTAATATGTTACTGCAAAACAATATTAGATTGATCGATGGATAGGCAGATAGACCGGCAAACGGGCAGACAGGTGGATTCCTAGACAAAAAACAAATCCACAAAGGTAATCAAAAAAACCTTCAAATACTCACCATGTATTTCGACATGCCACTTGCTCCATTTGTGAGAATCTCCGTCAGGCAATCCGTAATTGTTTCTGCTTGATCTAAACTGAATCCGTGACTTTGTAAAGTCGTCACAAGTTTGTGCGTGTCAAAATAAAAAGTAGCGCCAGAGTCGACCGTCGGCGTCAAATTTGGCGAGCTTGAGACGCCAGTAAGTTTCATAAAATCACGACTTTTCAAAACATCCACCTTGCTCTCTAATTCTGAAAAACGTTTAAAGAGTGTTGGATCTACAAGAGACCGAACCAAACCTTTTTGTAACGATGAGGCTTGGCTGAAATTTCTAGAACAAGTGTCCCCAATACCTCCTAACAAACATTGCTTAGGCCCAATTTGGCTAGTAAGCAATGCGCCCTTATATGTCCCAGTCCGAAATAAACCATAAGTTTTATCAACATACTTGAACGATTTACTGAATTTCTTGAGGCTGGGAACCGTCATGCTGCGTTCTGATTTCTGCTAAACACGTTATTTAGTGTTATTATCTTTCTTCTAACTTCGCTTCTCTTCCTCGCAGCTTCGTTCGTGAATTTAAATATTAGTTTCATCATGTGATTGAGTTGCATTGTGGTCATGCAAAAGTGATTACGAGGCCTTAGTTCCCATGGAAACTTTTGTTCAACCTCTCTGGGAAAAGTACTAAAAATTTTCAGACAGTTAACTGATCACGTGAATTAACCGTAACTTTCCATTTATGGTACAATAAATGATTTCTTGATCACATGATGGTATTAAATTCAATGAGTCAAGAAAAATGTTAAAAAACAAAGAAACTTTGTAATATCCGAATTTGTGGTTGCGGAAAACTTTACAGTTATGCGTTCACACATTCATTCAAATATTTTTCATTCACAATTTCAAGACCGCAACAAAGCAGTAACGGCTGCCTTACCAGTGTCCTCTGGGCATCCCCTAGTGGGGAAAGTACATGGCTTCCCAACAAAAATCGCTTCATTCTATTCCATTAACTGTTATTAAGCAAAATAACTTCTTTATGTTAGAATATATTCAGTTAGCTATCAACCATTGGCTGCCATATTTATTATCATTATAAGCATTAATTTACTCCTATAAAAATATTGTAAAAAAAGTTATGAAAAAGAAGATATGCAATGTTGTAAAAAAGGAAAACACGACACTGACAAAAATAAATTAATCGAAAATTTCTAAATCAATTTTTAAAAGTTTATACATTTCATGCTAGCCTGGATATTTTTCATGTTTTATGCTAATAATTTTGTGTTTATAAATACAAATTTTATGTCCTAGATTTATAAATTATAAATAACTGAACTATGAAAGTCATTAGCTCGGAGAGGCTGGTGAAGTGAGAGCCTATCAATCCCTGCAAAATCCACCCCTTTGGAACTTAGAACCTCTTCTCAGCCATACTTCAGAGGAAAACAAAGAAAACAAAGCATTTCCAATCGATAAATAGACTTCACAAAATGACGCTTCAAGTTCTTGATCACCAAGAAATACTACATATGAAACGTAAGCTAACAAAAATTCTCTGTTTACGGTAAATCAAATACAGTCACGTGATAAACAGAAAAATTATTTTCTCGAACAGTTTTCGATCGTTGCATAAATAATATAATCTACTGTGCCACGACGAACGAGAGAAGATATTTTTTAAATAACACTTAAACTCCCAAAATCTCTTTACCTCCTTAACTGGTTTTTGAAATTTCTCGACTTAGGGAAACTTGCAGTATTCTCTGACCAAGGTCACCATGTTAGAAGACATTTTATAACAATCAAAATGGTGGTCGAGAGAAGCAAGATATCTTATTTAAGGCATTTTTGGTTTCGTTTCCTTCGAGAAAAGTTTCTGGCTTAGGCCTATTATTTGTATAGCCAGGAAAACCAATAGGAAAGATGCAGGGATAACGTCTAGCAGATCAGGAAATCTATCGAGTTCGCACAGACTGTGTATTGATACTTTTATGGTCTGTGATGCAAGCTATCTTAGGGAGTACTTAGAACAAGGAATCTATCGAGTTCGCACAGACTGTGTATTGATACTTTTATGGTCTGTGATGCAGGCTATCTTAAGGAGTACTTAGAACAAGGAATCTATCGAGTTCGCACAGACTGTGTATTGATACTTTCATGGTCTGTCTTGCAGGCTATCTTAAGGAGTACTTAGAACAAGGAATCTATCGAGTTCGCACAGATTGCGATACCTGTAGGCTCTACAAATTTAAGGTACTATTAAGGGATGCAGTTAGTATAAATCGGAGCGTTTTTAATACTATCACATTGACATACCCAGATCAACTATATAACGTACCTCCGGAAAACATTTACGCAAAATACTAAAAATTAAAAGTATAAAACTTCATGAAAATTTATACATCCAAGTCTAAATAAAAATCAATGAATTTATACAAGCAAAATAGAACCAAATTTCAACGAGCTAAGAAAACTAAGCTTGTGGTGTGAGGGTAAGAAATAATTCTCTACCCTCTTTGTTACATAGCAACGACTGCCCCACCCCCCGTAACAATTAGAACAGGGTTTATGGTTATACAATTATCCACCTCAAAGCTACCCTTATTAATCACGTGAATCAATAGATTGAGAATCAAATGGACAAAGAAATAACCCGCGTGATTGGCTATTTGTTCTAACCAATAGGCATCCACTTGGTCTTTGCTTGGCTGACGAGACCCAGCGGAGGAGTATAATCTCTATGCCTATGCGAAACAAGATGCTTTGTAACTTGACAGAGGGGCAATCTACAGACCAAACTTAATTTGGAAATGTGACCAATATGCAAGACCAACATTATCAAATACTCAAACATAATTAGTGATATATTGCATAACCGCAATGCCTAATAACAAATATAAAATAAATTACAAAAATTAAAATTGATAATAGCTAATAATTACCTAGACACAATAATTATACAAAACACAATATAAAATAATTTAGGTTTTATTTCTCCTCAATATCCCTAATAACTAGCCACGAAAATGCCAGAAAATTATCACCAGGTTTTTGATACTATATTCTCGGAAACAGGATACAAAATGGCCACGAAATTAAACCTGACGTAATTAGGTCCCAGGCTACTTTTGAGATTGGATGTTGCGAGTTGTCTGGCTTCATGGAAGCAGCATGCCTCACCTGAAAGTGTAATAATAAAACGTATGTAAATTCCTCACTCATATAAATCAGGGGGTCATGGAATTCCATATTTGCAGGCTGTCCTGAATTTGGTAGAAAAAATAAAACCGATGTTAACTTAAGGTGGCTCGTGTAAAACACGATTTACCAAGAAAATCAAAATTTTGTAGCCTTTGAAGAGCTCCGTTTAGATTTCCATCCTTTTACCAAAGGCTTATTCTGCGATAGGAGCAGCAAAATGCTTGCCCTTGTTACGCAGTTGAACGTTAATGTCTAAGCTATTTCAATTTATACCCATTTCAGCTCTGATAAATCCCACATTTTCTAGAAATTTCCACCCTTTCTTTCTAAGCTGCTGAATTATTTTGATTCCTCGGATAATCTTTGAGAAAGGTCAAAAAACAAAATGAATGGACGAGAAAGACAAAGGACACGGGTCAAAATAATCCAATTTGACCTTTGTGACCTATGATTGAAATATCCAGTTAGGTCAATGCATTAAAGAACATACTTCGTCTGGACCACAAATGGTCAACATCACACGGCGCTTGACCCATATTGGGTAAGGAATTCCAGATATTTAGAACAATGCAAGACTAAACCCCCTGGTATATCGATAATACAATAGCCTTGTCTCAAAATAAATGAATTTGTTTACCATCAAAGTAGGGGGTGCAAGGATTGTTTTTGTAAACAAGATTAAAAACATTATAACGACGTAAATGGATAATGAACATGATTGAATTAAACGTTCTTTAATTAACACAGCACGCCGCAATTAAGGAAACAATTTTTAATTGCCACAAGCGGCAGGAAATTGATATAGGAATCATTGTCATTCAGAGCACGTTGCATTTCTTGAGGTCTTTGAAATCAAGTGGGCTGGCCTTCTAAAAAGCTCGATATTGACACCATCTTGATTTGACCTTTCAACGTGTCATTTTCTGCCAACTTTTTATGCAAATTTCTTTTTCCAACAAAGCCGAAGCTCACGTGCTCCTTCGCAGGGACATGCGACACCACATTCCCATTAACCTTTGCGACATGTCACATCGAACATCCTCAATCTTTAGAAAGTTTCATGCCTTTAAAGGCTTATTCGCCTTTTGCCTTTCTCTCCAGGCTGAGTTTTGCAGGCTGCATTGTAAATTTAGAAAATAAAATTGAAAGAGCCTAAGCGACATCTGATTGGAGGTTCAGAATCCTCTTCTTCATCTCGAGGTCACTGTACTAGGCGCTTCGGCTTAAGCATTATTTAAGAAACTATTCAAAGAAAAAAAAGAGAGACTCACCAGTTGAAAAAGATTGCGCCCACTAGAAATCAGTTGTAATACGGCTACGGGAAACGGCCCAAGCGTCATGCTCCTCCTCATCGTCAGTTGAATCATACTCCTCCGTAGAGGTATCTTCATTGATGATTGCGTAGAAATCTTCCATCTCTTTCTTTTGTTCCTTGAAATGCTTGATTGACTTTCCCAGTGTAATGAGTTGCGTCGCAAGGGTCAAATCTTGCTCCCTTAATTCTCTCAGGTCAGTCATGACACGCGATAGCGAGGTGCTGATGCGTTTCATGGGGTCTGGGTCCGAGCTAGATTTGGCGGCATTTTCTTCCGTGGCCGTATCGCGGGAAACATCTTCCTCAGATTGTTTTAGTGTGACGTCATCTTTTCCTGTAATAAAGATAACAGTGAATCATGTATCATTTGTGCTTTTGATTAAAGTTTTAGGTGTAAGATGATTCTAAAGTCAACTGTCATTTATACAAAAGGCAGTAAAAGATAACTAATGACCCATTTTGTCTTTCATGTCCCTAAATACACAGCAAGGTCCACATTGTCACAAATGGCCACTAGACAGACCCTGGTACGATCCTATCTTAAAGTCTGATTGATTGCACTACAACACTCGCTGTTTTCAATATTTTAAAAACAAGTGGATAGAATTAATGAATTAATGAAAATGAATGATTAATGAAGATTAGAGTTAACCGGTCTGCTGAAAATAGTGCTCGATGCCGTAGAAGCAGAGCTATACTGAACTTAATACCAGAACACGACGGTTTGAGTTGTAACTTATTAGTTCCACGCTTGATGCGATCTTAAGACAACGTCTATTTATAATCCTATTTATTGATGAAGATTACTGTTAACCGGTCTGCTGAAAATATTGCTCGATGCCGTAGAAGCAGAGCTATACCGAACTTAATACCAGAACGCGACGGTTTGAGTTGTAAATTTATAAATAAAAACAAAAAAATGATAGGACCTAAGACAGTCGTAACATAAATGAAAAAAAAACCAACATACGAATTCTATCCGGACTTTCTTTACTTTCCCCGACATGACCTTCCAATGCTTCTGATCCATGAACCAACTTGTCATCATCATTATTAGTAAGTCGTCTCTGATCATCCGACATCTGAACAGTCGGGTCCGACTCAGCTCTTTCTCGATTATTCTCCTTTCTATCATATTTAACAGGCGGTTTTATCTTCATTTGACTCGATCGTAAACCTGAAATTTTCCGTACGATTTTTACCATTTCTTTTTCTTCTTCGTCATTTGGTTCATCGTAATCCTCAAATGCGACGTTTTTACGATGATCGTAATCATAATCGTCTCCATCATTACATTTATAAAATTCACTTTTCGGCCTTGGCGTAACGTGCTTCGCTTCAGATTCTTCAAAGTACGCTGATTTTACTTCACGGCGTTTGACGACATCGTTCCTTGCTCCTCGAGCCTCAAATCCTGAGGCCATTCCAGGTTCTGGTCTATCATACCGGTCTGACATTTTTTCATATCCATACTCAGGATAGTAACTGTCTCTTATCTCCGACCCAGACTTCCGTTTTCGTTCGCTGTTGGCTATGCTGTCCTTCGGAATAACGGAATTTTTCTCCGGTCCCAAAGATTCATTTGAAACCATTGGAAAGTCGATCAACGTCTCTTTCTTCTTTGCTCCCGTCTGTTTGGTCTCTGGGCTGGCTAACCTCTTTCCCACATCACTGCTTTGCCTCGTTTCAAATTGATCCGATCTCCTTCTCATGTCATCATTATCCTGATTGGCCATCTCCAAGGACAACCTGCTCCTACGTTCCATCTTCATTGCAAATTCATCGTTTAGTTCCAGATCCCCTAAAACGACTGATTTCCTTTCTGGTCGATTTTTCTTCGATTTTTCCTCTTTTTTCTCTTCCTTCCCCGTCTTCTTTTTCCCCTTGATCAAATCTTTCCCAACCTTTGATAAATTCTCCAACGATTTGCTAAACGATTGATATTTCGAGGAAAGCAACTTTGAGCCTCGTTTAAACCTTCCAAGCCTCTCTTCAGTTGAATCACGAATCGATTCCCGCGTGGCACCGCGCTCTAAACTCGCGGCATTTGATGCGGTCCTGCTAGCAGGCTTGTACCATTGAAATTCCTGCGTTATAAGATTCGCCATGCCTTGTTCAGAGTTTGAAAAGTCTTCTGAGCTGTGAACGTTACCATTACCAACATCAACAGGCTTTTCGTGAATTATTTCTTGAGAGCTGTTTGATGAGCGATCCCGCAGAAGAGAGCTGTTTGACGAGTTGTCCCGCAGAAGGGAGCTATTTGACGAGTGGTCCCGCGGCATCGAGCTATTCGAAGAGTTATCTCGTAAAACTGAGCTATTTGATGCGTGATCTCGCGGCATCTCGCGTGTTTCCTCTACTGCTCTCACGTTGTAACAAGTTACAGTCTCACTTCTTGCTGCCGGCTTGTTCAAAATGGCTCCTCTCTCCTTCAACTGGCTTCTGTTGTCGAATTTCTGCTCGAAAGCATCGTTGCGAGGGAAAGTGCCGTCCCAAGATTGCGTTTTCTCGTGTTGCAATGGCTTCACCACAGCTACTGGGAAATGGCGACTCCCTTCCATGTGCGAACGCCTATTCATAAAAGGTGAGCTGCTCGAGCTGGGCCATGACTGGTTCTGTGGGTCATCCTCGATGGCAAATGCTTCCAGGTCTGGTGGGGCTGGCCAATCGAATTGCTCCTCGGTACCAGACCTATTTGGGGTGCTCTGTTGTCCTTGCGGAGACCCAGTCCATTTGTAATCAGGGCTCTTTTCATTAGTCACCAGACTCCTTTCACTAGTCACCAGACTCCTCTCTGTTGGTGTGCCGCTTGAAGATGTCCTACGATGCTTCAACGCGTTATCATCAGATGAAGAAGATCTCCTTGGCAACGAGTTGCCAGGGGAGACAATGCGTTGTTGATTATTCCTTGTGACGTAATCGCTTGAGGAAGATGATCTCCTTGTCAAAGTGTTTCTTGGCGATACAGTTTGCTGTTGTTGCTGCTGTTCTAAGGAGGTGCGTCGTTGTTGTTGCTCTTTATTGACGTAATCACTTGCAGACGATGAGCATCGGGAGACGACAGGTCGGGGAGATATCGGGGATGCCTCTGAAGCCGACACGACTTTTGTCGTGATGCCTGAGTCGAATGTTGTTTCTTTACGTAACCTAAAATTAAAAATCGAACAGATAAATAATAAGTGAGGCATAATTTGACAACAAACTCTGTTATGAATATGATCCCGAGTATTTTTTACCTTTTTCTATTATTATCGTTTATTCATCCGTCGAAGGGTCAAAGACCAAATGATCTTTAACGCGAATTGGCGACTTGTCACGGGGGCCCAACATGTGAATTGCAAGGATTTGTTGCTCAGAAATCCATACCCCCTTGAAATATAGCCCAATCTATTCGCTGTTACTTGGTAGTGGCATTACCACCGGGGGTGACGGGTTAAATAGGTGACAGCTTAGAACGGTCCCCAGAAAAGCGATAAATTTTGACTGAAAGTTTAGGACTTGTAATTGCAAATGGGAAAATAAATGTGCTCAAATCCGGGTAGAATAATGATGATTGATAACTTTTAAAATACGAGCCACATTTAGAGGTTTTCTTAGCTTACCTTGGACTGTTTCCAACTGAGATAGACTTGGCAGATTCGAAAGATTTCTGCAGTTGCGGACTCGTTCTCTCACTCTGGCTTCTCGGGCTTGTCACCGGCCTAAATCGATTTTCACCACCACTTTCAAGCTCCATCGATGAATTGGGACTGAGAGGTGATTTTACGGCGCTGTTATTCACTTTCCCTCGAGTGTACGTCTCTTGTTGCAGATACAAGCTGCGGGCTCGGATATTTTCAGGATTGTAACCAGATCCATTATCCCTTGGTGAAATCACCTTACTTTTCACGGTTTGCCGTTGAGGTCCGTCAGCGAATTTGCTTGTAAATCTCGGCAGTTCTTTCGCCTTTGCTATCCCCATAATTTCCTCTCCTGAGTGTGAACGAGTATGGACGATATTTCCCGTCGGTTTATCGTCAATGTCCTGGCCAGATTCGTCGCTTCTCCCCCATGATAAAAAGGCAACAGAATCGGGAGGCATCGACTTTGTTCGTTGCCGAGATGAGTTTTCGTCTGCGCGACAATTATCGTCCGAATCTTCTTCCTTGATCGCACTTACGAGATTGCTTATTCGGTTGTGCTGCGACTGCACCCACGAATCTATGTAGCTACCCTTTCGTTTTCCGTATCTCGGCGATTGTTTGCCTTGATCTTCGTCAACTGAACGGTCTTGTTGTAACCTTCGTTCCTGCGAAGCTGCATTTCCAGTACTTTCATCGTTTTCACTGCTCGTTTGTGCCCATTTGCGCTCGGCCGTTTTCGGTGGTAGCTCGGATCGTTTTTCGTTACGGGCGAGTTGTTCTCGTCGTTCTTCTTCTCGCTGTCGGTACTCCTCGAGCATCCTACCACATTCTTTCGATCGATTGATCAACTCCTCTTTAGATCTGCAAAAACATGAATCGAATTTTTTGTAAACTGATTCGTTACCACAAAGATATAACTAGCCTAAAGAGCAGCTAGATGGTAAAAACGTTGGAGGGTGAATCTAAAGACGCAAGGAGAAGCTCCAAGAAATAATTTTGTACGATTAGAAATCGCCTTTTTATTCTTTATTAAAGATTCTACTTAGCTCAAAACCATAATAACCATTTTGCTCTGCTCTATTTTATTTCTCTAGTTTATGAAACAGAATAGAGGTTATCTTGCTGAGCATAAGCACACAATTTTCCGTTGCAAATTATCCGCCAGGTACAAAATGTTTCCCCGACGAAGGGGGGGGGCTAGCACTTCCAGACCCGCTAAAGCCATCTGTCCCATCTCTGGTGCCTTCCCCTGCAGATATGGATAAATGGAATGAAATGTAAAAGGCCAAGGAAAGGCCTGGCAGAGTGGGCTTCACCAGAATCTCACAAAAGTGTTACGTAACAACTCAAGGGTCCATCATGTTATGAGGCAGAAATTTCAAGTGTTGTACAGAATTAGCAAGGTATAGTGTATCATTCCTGCGTGTAATTATATCAACCATGAAAACCTTCTCTCAAACCTCTAATCATCAAGTCATCCGTGTATCAAATGAATGACGAGAAATCTAACGAAAACTAAAAAATCTAACGAAATTGTAAGCCGATGGAAGACGAGAAACGAAAAGGCAACCACAACAGCAATAAGTTCGAGTCAGTTTCTAGCCTAGCAAAAATACTGGATGACGTCTTCAGAAAACTATGGATGGTCAGACAAGAGTCTAAAAAACAACCCAATCGTCATCGGGCCTAATAACCGACAATTCAATCAATCTTCATCAACAAATTAGAGCGTGTTCTGGGTATTCAAATTTCTAAATGTTCAGTCCCTTCTTCATGGTTGCAAGCCATGGAACCGTAATATTTTCATGGCTCTGAATTTTAACGTGGCATTGTATTTTCTATAATGACACAATTCCCTTTAAAATTACTGATAACTAGAAACGAGGCCGATCTAATCAAACGAGATTGAACGAATAGAGGCGAATTATAATCGAAAGGAAATGGAAATTACCGTTCCAGACCAGCCAGAAATACTAATGGGCTTGGTGTCTCGTTAGGAAATTAAAACACGAAACTTTTCAAAAGCAAAAATTATGATATAACCGTGAATGAATGCGTGTGGTTTTTAATCTCTACACTGCCTGGGGTGACATCATGTGTTTCGATATTACAGAGAATGTTTGAAATTCAATATTCAACCACTGGCAAAAGTCTTGGAACACTAGCCATAGTTTTGTCTCTTATCTCAACTTCTCGTTCTCCCCGTCAAAACCACGTTTCATGGCTATCCTTTGACCGAAATAAATTGTAAGTAAAAGTTAAGATATTGCCCTTTGTAACTTACATTGTTTTATCGAAGAGGGGGGGGGGGGGTAAAAAGCCCAGAAACTTCATAGAACACAGTGAAGATAACTTCTCAAAGACGTTCCGACAACCTATAAGAGGGATTGAGAAAACACCTTCTATGATTCTATCTCGTCTCTTTAAAGAAGAACTTGCACAATTTTCAGAGCTGAATCTTTAACAAAAATTCCTTCTAGCAACAACGAGTATTTGAAGGATCTATAACTCGCTAATGCATGGGTTTGCTCAGAAGAAGAAATACGCGAGATCCCGCGTCAAAAAGCTCGTTATTACGAGATCACTCTTCGGGAGACGTATGGATGACGACACTGATACTTTGTTGATAAAAACAAAAGGGTTAAGGGCAGAGCCGGCCTATGCTAATCTCCAATGATAACCATTACAAACAGTAAGAGGACCGTTAATGCTGACTTAAGTAGGCCTAAGCACTTTTTGGAATTCTCGGCACATGAATCGAGAAAATACTTTAAATAGCTTGGATTTTATCGGCTTGACTTTTCGCTTTCAAAGAATGACGCTTTGTGTAAAATGTTTCGGATTGTTTTGAGGCAGGCAGGCAGGCCTGAACTTGCAACAACACGTGGCAAGCACGAAGGTGTGGGGGAAAGAACATTGCGTTATTCCAGTTTCGATACTTAATGCTACAGGAGTCTCCAAAGATTCTCTCACTTTCAAATGACGGAATTTTAAAGTTAACGGCTCTAGGATAAAATCGCTTATAGAAAAATTACAATTTTGCATCAACATTTACAGTCATGAAACATCACGGTTCCATGGCTGGCAACCACGAGGAGATTGCTGGAAATAAGAGAAATTACAATGGCCTATAAAACTATAGCCATTTATCTATAAATCTATATCTATAATGGCCTATGAGTCTATAGCTAAGAGCCATGAAAACATTACGGTTCCATGGCTGGCAACCACGAGGAGATTGCTGGAAATAAGAGAAATTACAATGGCCTATAAAACTATAGCCATTTATCTATAAATCTATATCTATAATGGCCTATGAGTCTATAGCTAAGAGCCATGAAAACATTACGGTTCCATGGCTGGCAACCACGAGGAGATTGCTGGAAATAAGAGAAATTACAATGGCACAACAAAACTCAGAGCCATGAAAACATAACGGTGCCATGGCTAGCAACCATAAATTCTAGTTTTTAGGCCTAAGGAAGGGTGACCACTTTCCACGACGTTTGGAATCAAAAATACAAGCACTCATGGCCCATGTTAGCCCCTTCATCCCTGGTGGGACCCTATGGTCCTCTGATCTTCAACAAAAATTGGCTATTTTGAGGAGTTGGGACTAATGCTTCAATAACTTGATTCACTCGTTGTTCAACATTTACAAGGCTTGTTTGCTCCAACATTATCAATCATATTACCCCCTTGCAATCTGCCCAAACGCATTATTTGCCACTGTAAAACCTCATTGTCACCGGGAGTGATAGAGTTAAGCAGGCAGATGTTCTGGGATGGTGGGATCATTACTAAAATATTTGACTTATTCCTCGACCTAGATTTCAGAACGGGAAAAATTTGCGTAGGTTTGTTTGAAATCTAATCAAAGTCCCCACGATCTGATTAAGACGACCAGAAAACGTTTCGATGATGAATTGTAATGAAAATGGAAAGAAACAGGAGAATAACTGCGGTTTCTTTCTTTCAAAGGATTTCTATCTTTCAAGTAGGCTTATTAAGTTTTTTCCCACCGTTGCATAATTTTGCATTTAAAAACTCTAGAACAGTGCTTATCCAAAAGAAAGCTGCTGAAAGTTGTTTACGCGAATGTTATTAAAATTGTTTTGAAATCTAGAACAGGATTCAAAAGGGGAACAATAACAAAACAGTTAAATCCAGTTTGTTGTTAAACAGAAGTAGCTGAAAGTGATTGCGTTGTCATGTTAATCACAATGAATCAAAGTAATCAATGAATCAAAAAATTTGTCAATCAAACAAAAAACAACTGATCAACCGAATCGATCAGCAGATGAATGATTCAGGTGGCCAGTCAGTGAATTACGAATTTAATCAATCAATAAATTAAGCAATCAATCAACCACACAATCACTCAATCGACCAAGAAATCAGAGAATCACACAAACAATCAGCCAACAAAACAATTAATCTGTCAATTAATCAATCAACTAATCATTCAATCAGTCCGTAAATCAATCAATCAATCAAACAATCAAACAATCAATCAATCAATCAATCAAGCCACACAGGAGCCAATCAATTCATTGATCACTCAATCATGAAATCAATCACAAATCAGTCTAGCAATCATATTAATCTGTTTCATGGTTTTCCTGTCCCATTCTGCCAACCAACGAGTTAGTCACCTTCCTTAAGGCCAGAACAATAATTAAAATCATTTTTATTCAATTTTTGCAAAACTGTTGAATTCTTGCACAGTTTCCTGTTGTTTATGTGACCGGACTATGTTAATTTACTTTGCCAAAACTCCACCCTGGCTTTGAATAAGAAACAGTTTAGAAAATCTTCAAATAATACATTTTTGTTTGCCTCAACAATGGAAGAACCACGCACATGCCACACAAATGCCCTTAGAAATTAGATAAACAGAGCAGAAATTCATGGAGGTCATAAAAACAAGGTGATTCACTTATTGAAAGTTTTTGAAATGCTTTAAGCTTCATCAACACAGATGACCTTTGAGACAGAACAAATGAAACTGAGGGGCAGTACACCAATGTTTATGACAGGTTGGAAAATGCACTTAAAGTTACTTATTGATTCCATTAAAAATACAGCATTTTAGGGTTCCATTGACCCACACAACTTTTGAGGCAGAATAAATGAATTGGTAAGGCCATTACACCCACATGATGGTTGACATAATGAGACCTTTGCACAAGCAGAAGTGGATAATGCATTGAAAATGAGGAAAGAGGTTGTCAGAAATTTTTGGATCTAACCGTAAATTGCAGTTTGACTTTTCAAAAGATAAAAAATTTTTTTCCAATTTTGCAACTATCTAGGTTGGCACTGAAAGGGGGCTGGGGTCCTCCGCACCAGGGAAATTTTGTGCTAGTCAGAAAATAATTTAAGGTAAAATTGTGCTCTATTGCTCAGAAAGATGCCCAGTGTTCTGATATAGAACTCCCCTGTAAGGAAACCTAGCACTCCTGTTGAGCAAATCCTGGTGCCGCCTCTGCTGAATATATTTTGCTAATATCTTAGCTATTAACACAAAGACTTCATCATAGAAGTGGTGTGATAAATATTTTGCTTTTGAAGAATGTTCTCTCCAATCATGAAACATGCTTACCTCATTAGATCATGGCAAATTAACAGGGGTCAGGAAAAGTGCAAAGAGGTCTTTCTCATGTACAAGAGTTTAATTTGCAGGACCACAAACTCAGAGGTTTGCAGTCTAAGTTCACACTTAAGGCCTTTTTTAGCAAGCTATTCCACAGACCTGCCTGTCCATCCTCCAGAGGTTGGCAAAAGGATATCCAGGAGAAATTCTGAGCCCACAGGCCGTAGCATACTAGACCAACATCAGATTGATAGCAGCCAGAACCCTAGCTTTGGTTAGCAAATAAAACTGCTTGATTGCAGGGACTAAAAATTGAAACTTTAAAAACCATAATTCAAGAATTGGCTGTTCTCAATAATTATTTTTATTAAAACAGAGGGGGTCTTTTCATCATTAGCCTTGGCAGACAGCTCCTCGTTAAGAAATTTCCTGGCTAACCATTCCCTTGCTTACTTACACCTCCTTATACTTAATTCCATTCGTTTAGTACGGATTTATTAGGTTACATAGTTTTGTTCCCTTTTACAATTTTGATTTGAAAGAACTGGGATTTTAAATGATGAAACTATTTAATTAAGAAACTTTTTTCTCAAAAAACTAACCTCATAAGATCTTTGGACATGCTTGATAACTTCCTTGCAGCGGGAAATTGTGATGTGGGGTCACTTGCTTGCCTGATATGCTGAAATTCCGATGATTTCCTAATCGTAACTACCCTCTCTGGCAAATTTTTCTCCACCAATGACGGCCTTTTAAAATCTTTATCACCTTCTTTAAAGCTGCGTCTCAAGAAACCTGAATTGTCTCCAATTCTTCTTTCAAAACGTGGTATTTGAGTATCAGAATTTAAATGCTTAATTTCTGTCATTCCAAAGCTTTTATCGTACCTGCTATTTCTTTGTGTCTTATCATCATGGTTTGGTTCATTGCTACCTATATTCAATCGTGGAACATCAATTTTGTTTACTCCTCTGTACTTAGCATCTGTTTGTTGTTCTTCCCCTGATTCGTTCCTTTGCTGTTTTTCCACAGCTTCTGCAAATTTAGATCTCTCTAGATTGCTTTTTGCCTCGCTTTTAGCGTCAACAATCTGCCTATCAAAACAAGTTTTCGCTTGTGTTCTTAAACTCAAATCACCTTGCTTCACTTGCACTTTCCGCCTATCCAGGCTGCCAGATCGACTCAAAATCCTACCTTCATCGTTTTTGCGGCCGTTATTTTGGTTGAAATTCCCACCAGAAGTTTCAAAATTTACCACACTAGCGCTGTTTCGAGATTTATTTTGCGATGGAAATTCTAAGTTTGTTTTAATGATCAATTCTGTTGGTTTTCTCACATCCGCTTCATTGTTAAATTCTTTCTGTGCAGCCAAACTGCTTTTCTGATTTCCATTAGCTTTTTCGTCATCAAAACTCTGCCTTTCTTGTCCTAGATTCTGCCTTTCATTTCGTGAAAACTCTCCGCTATCTTTGTTTAAAATTGCCTTTTCATTTTGAGCATCATCCCATTCTGTTGACATTCCGAACCTGTTGTTTCTAGCACCACCCGTCTTGTACAATTGTCTATCTTTTATCACAGCCTCAGCTCTAATAACGTCAACATTTTTCGAATTTCCACTCCTTTTTCTAAAGCCAGATATTTCAATTTGCTTCCCATTGTCTTCTCTTCGATCAATATCCCAATTTTTCTTCCCCTCGACATTTCCAACCTGCCTCCTGCTAAGATCTTGTTTAGGCCCATAGCGATAACCACTGTTGGCTGCGCTGTAATACTGCTGGGCTTTCGTTCTTAGGACGTTGTCGTGGCCAAATCCAGTCTCGAAGCCTCTCTTCTTCTGATAATCAACCTGTTTAGCCATTTTATCTGGCTAATTTTGAATAATTCAAGTAAAAACTAGCTCAAGTTTGAGCGCAACTTTCCGCTACGTTCGGCATCCATTATTCGTTAAGTGTTTTGTAAAGGTGGTGCTCTTTATATAACATCCATCAGCCCGACGTCATTGATAAAGGGGTAGTAACCTTTGAAGGGGCAAACAAATTCTTGAATTCCTAAACCTTTGTGCAAAAACCTGACATCAATTCTCGTGACGGAAGATAAAAATACAAATGTTTGAAATGCAAAGGGACCTCCATATTGTACACTTGATTTAAATTTAAACATGACAAAAGACCTAGATTTATCAGGAAAGTTTGTTCACTGGATCCCTGCAATTGCAGGAAAGTTTCAGTATTGAAATCTACCTATTGCTACGAATGTTTGAGTACTGGAATCCTGTGATTGCTCAGAAAGTTTGAATACTGAAATCCTCCGATTGCTAAGAAAGTTTTGGTACTGAAATCCTGTGATTGCTAAGAAAGTTTTGGTACTGAAATCCTGCGAGTGCTAAGGAAGTTTGAGAATTTGACTCCTACAATTGCTAGGAATTTTTGAGAACTGGAATCCTGCAATTGTTAGAACAGTTTGAGTACTGAATCCTCCGATTGCTAAGAAAGTACAAGTACTGCAATCCTGTGGTCAATTCAAATTAACCTTTTTTCCGTCTAGGACTGAAACCTAGCACTGACTCATGTCATAATGATAACACATTTTATTTCTTCGTGAAAACAAACCTAAAATCTGTTGTTGAAAGCGTGGTAAGAAGGGAAATTCTTTAATTCCAGAACACAAAACTGACGTCAATGTATCAACAAAAAATGTCGCCCATGGGGTTGAAGATACGTGAAACGTTTATCCTCTTTTGTAGTTCGGCCCCCTCAACTACGTAAAAAAAACCAAAATTCTTTGCAGAAAAGAACAATTTGGTGATAGAAAAATCAAGAAAGATTTCTCCAATCATAATTACTGCCGCCCAAATAAACAATAGACTTTCTTTGATGAATTCGAGAATAGAAATTTAAAAGAAAAGAAAATTAGATTTTAATAGGGGTGTTCAAGGCAAATTAATTATATTTTACACCTGGGTCAAGATTCCAGCCCCTTGAGAGGGATGACATCTGGACGATGTACAGGGAACGACCCTCTGGTGGGATGGAATATCTAAATTTTTTGAACATTACGAAAAACAAAAAACTGCCTGACTAACAATCATTTGCGCATTTTGCCGCCCAAGAAACCGCCATTAATGTCTTGAAATGGCGGGAATTCGTTATTTCTTTGACAGCATGGACTTTCTTAGAAGTAATCTGGGCTAGCGTCAACTACAAAGTAAGCTTTAAAGAAGCTGTAAATGATTGTGCAACAATAAGGGATGTGTTTATTGGAAATTAAGCAACTTGAGAGCGTAGAAAGATGTAAGCAACAGGTTGATAAGCAACAAGGGCTAATGTGACTTGAATATCAAAGAACTTGAGGGCTCAATTGGGAATTTTTAAGCAATGTTTTCAACAAGGGTTGGAGTCATTTAAACATTAAGCAACCAAAGGGCTTAAAAACCCCGCTTTAAGCAACGAAGCAAATGGTAAGGTAGGACCGTAGTTACCAAAAAGCCATTTTAGCCCTCAAGGAAGAGGTTCTTGGAAAAATGAGAACTGCGTCAAACAAGGGTTGGCGTCAGGATTTGCTCGACGGAAGGGCTAGGTTCCCCGACAGGAAGCTATGCAACAGAGCAAAAGGTATCTTTCTCGGCAATAGAACACAATTTTATGTTAAAAGTTTCCTGAAAGAAATAAAATAGTTCCCCTTCAGGAGAGCTACAGCCCCCTGCCCCTTATCTGGCGCCACCCCAGCGTTTTAAACTGTTGCAAAGTGTATGTTGAGTAAGAAGTCTTGCAAACGGATGATTTTTAACCGCAATGCCTAACATTTTTCTAGCATTATTCCCTTGATTCTCCTCAAAGCTGTCTGTAAACAAGTTCTTCTGATTTATTTCATCTATATATCCGATGAATTAAGTAACCAAACGAAAATCTGCAAGAAAAAACTTTTCATTGTCTGATCAGGAAATGTTCTTAGAAGGAGAATTCAACACGAGTCGAAAATAGCCTCGGTGGCAGGGACAGACAGGCGCGTGTCTCTGATATGAAGGAAGCTTTTCAAGCAAAACTCTCCCAGTGGCTGCGTTGCAAAGGGGTCTTAGCCGCTTAGAAGTATGCCTCAATCTTCCCTATTTGTGTTGCAGTTACGTCACGAGACAGTGGTGGAATTTATGGAGAAGGGAGGAGACGGGGGTTGCCTAACAATTCATTTGTAGATTCAGTTTAATGACTTAGCTAAAACCCATTGAACACTTTAGACCAAGCTTACCCTGGCCACTGGCAATGTACTTAGCATAACATTAATAGAGGGACCAAAACACTGAGCATTGCGTGGCAGATAGAACTGTTACTACGGAGGAGCAGGGTTTTTGCATCTCTACTCCTCCGCAGGGAAAGTACGAATTGCCACCAGGCTCTAGAGAAGGTTTTAGCTTGGGTAATAATTTTGAATGCGTTAAGCGTGCAATTAAAGTAAAATACTACAAGGTATGGTTCAGCAAAGTTACTGTTGTTTCTTGGCTTTCGATACAGGCTGTGGCCTCGTTCCAGAGCAGCAACATAGCAAGAATGCGAGGCAAAATAAAAATGTCCCAATTGCGAATGCCAGTGTTGAATTTGAGGGCAGTTTTCGCTCTTTGATCGATACCTAGATAGAAAAATGACAATTCAAAAAATGCATGAAAAGTAGTGCTCCTTTAGGGGTATATTTGATGATGATCTTGAAAATATCGCATCACTATCGCATGTTCTAGCTCTCTTTCCCACGTGCTTAATACCATCGAATCCCTCCCATCGTTCCCAAGGAACAACATATTAGAAAACAAACCATAATTTCTTTAATCGTGTCGTCCAACCAGATGTCACTGAAGGAGAAAAAAATTTAGTTTAACTTTTGTGAAAACACCTTCACCCTGGTGGTAGTACGGTTTTACAGTAGCAACTTATGCGCTTGCTCACATGGCAAGGGGGTATCATAATTGACAATGTTGGAGGAAAAAAGCTGTGCAAATGTTGAACTGCAAATTAATCAATCTATCAAAGCATTAGCCCCTCCTCCTGAAGGGTAATTCAATTTGTTCCACCCCGGGTGATAACACAGTTTCATAACAGCAGCTAATGCATTTGGCCAGATTGTAAGGGGGTACAATACTATTGACAGCAGCTACCTCCTTCTCAGAGGCAACCAATTCTCGCTGATGATTTAAGAACCAAATGGTGCGTTCAGGGATAAAGGGGGTAACAAATCTGAAGTTATACACTGGAATTTATACTTACAAATCGCTCAGCTCTTTTGAAACAGCCTCCTTTCTAACATCTCTGTAGCCTCCTTGTACAAAGTTTTCCAGTTTGGTTTCATCTATTTCACCCATGTATGCAAATTGAAAACCAAGGCGAAAACTGTCAAAAATAACATACTGGTCTTAAACATGAGCATCTGGACTATGGCCCTAATTTAACCATTTTCAACAATTTCAAACCATCATTATTTCTCGTCGTTATTCAGGGGTGGCGCCAGGATTTGCCCGACAGGAGGGCCAGGTTCCCCAACAGGGGGGCTATAAAATAGAACAAATAATCTGAGCAATAAAAAGCAATTCTGCATTAAAACTTCCCCGTCAAAAATAGAATTATTCCCCGACGGAGAGATACAGCCACCCTGCCCTACCTCTGGCGGCACCCCTATCGTTATTTCAAAAAGAGAAATATGGGCTGGGAACTTGTATAAGACATCAAAAAAGTTAAAAATATTTCACGGACATCAGATACAAATTTTGAATATTTTTTATCGGGAGTAAAAATCTCCAGAAGCCTGGCTGATGGGATACCCAATGATATTAGTATTTAAATGGGTGGGTCTGGGACCTAGGATATCTGATGGGATAGCCACATTCAAAGTTTCAAATAAAAGATAAAGAATAATAATGATGATGACAATACACGATTCTAGATACAAGTACTTACAAGTAAATGGACGGAAACTGGCTAATTTTGAAGCGACGGACAAGCGCTGCAAAAGACAAAATTACTTTGATAAAATTGGATGATGGGTGATTTTGATCGCGTGAATGATTGCTGAACAGATTCAGTGACTGATTGATCGATTGTTTTATTGAATAACTGATAGATTGTTTGATTGGTTGGTTGATTGCTTGATTGATTGATTTGTTGATTGGTTGATTGCTTCAGTGATTATATCATTGGTGTAGGAGGTCTGAGCTATGTCATTGATTGACTGAATGAATGAACAAAAGAATTAAATTGGTCGCTTGAAATCCCCCGCCCCCTCTCATTTTTTCTCCTTAATAAATGGCTGTTTTTTCCTCTTCTTGTTTCACACTAATTCTAACTTTTTTAATTTTAAACTGAATCAAAACAAATAACAAACCTTTATTTTCACCACAGTCAACAACGGCTATGTTCATTCGTCTACTGAGCCTAAAATATGGTTTCCAAAATACGTTTAGCATTTTACATTAAAAATTGATCAATAAATATAAAGCATATTACCTATGTTCTTTTTTAATATTTTTCTTGTTTCACTCGTATTCCAACTCGACATACTTTTTGCAAATACAATTTAACAGATTTATTTGCATTAACAATTGATCACTGTAACTGCGTGGCGCCTTCACATAGTACGGTAAAATGTTGGGCCGTAGCTATAAGGCTTACTCTCTTGTGGGTGTCCAGGACAAATTTGCCTGCATTTGTTCGAATAAACACCCCTTGATGGCCAAAATAGCCCTATCTTATTTGGTAAACAGTAGTTACCAATGTTCCTTTTTATAATTTTTTTCTGTTTCATTCCAGTGACAGATGTAGAAATTTACAGGGGGGGGGGGTTCCAGATTTAGATATTTTTCAAAAGTGTGTTGGAAAATTTGGGGAAAGACCGTAGGTTATGGACTGGGGGTCTAAGGGCACCCTAAGGTCCAAGGCCGGGTTCTTGTGGGGGTACAGGGGGCAGAGCCCCTGGAAGCTTCAGAGGTTTCACATTTTCTGGCGTCTGAAAATGGCTAATGATCGTACAAAGATCGCTCATTTTGTCTGCAAATTCATCGTAGACACCCCCGTGAAACAGAATGTCTACCTACAGCCCTGTTCAAAAGCAATTGAAAATCTCTAATAAACGTCAATTCCTCACTTTTTGCCAGTTTATGATCCAGGTACCAATTGGAATTGTGTCTATTTAGTGTTTTGTATTTTGCAATATTCTTTTAAGTATTTGGTTCTACACTTACTTTTCGGTGAGAGCTTGGAAGACATTTGATGCTGTGCTGCACTTTTGACAATCATCTTGACCTTTGGTGCTAAATGAAAAAGAGTTAAATTGATATTTATAATTCCATAAACCTGACTGACAAATATGACAAGCGGGTGCATGATACCTGAACTGGATGGAAAAAGGCATAACGGCCTGGGATAAAGTTTGCACGCACATTTTAAATGATATGTTAAGAACATTGGGTTTAATTGAAGGATGCAAGAAGAAATAGCCGTGCTAATCATGAAACGTTCCCTACGGCCATTAAAGTAGAACTTTCTGCAGCAAAATAGAGGAGTAAATAATCAGTGAAGCTTTTTTTAATCGCTTTACACATCGATGGCCTAAAGAAAATGAAAAAACTTACAACAGGACAAGCCAATCTCCAGTTGTTGCACCTGTTGATGCCTGTGTTAAATGTTCGAAATTTCCATCCTTCAGAATAATTGGTTTTTGGCCAGCTTCTTGGCCAAAAACTAGGACAAAACTCAACACCAAAATGACAAATGTGGTCGCCATCTTTAATTCTTTGTTGACGTTCGGCACGTGTAATGTTGTTGCTGTTGCAAAGTAAATCAATGTTGTTGATGCTGTCCTATTGTCCGAATAAATCGGGATTTAGGGGGAATCTAGGGGGTTAAAAGGAAGGACAGCTTTGCCTGGAACACAATAAACAAATTTTTCACCGGGGAAGGGAGAATGGTCAGATGAAGCTTTTTTTGCAAGAAACACCATAGCGCTGAAGGCCAGGAAAATACTAGGAGTAATTGCTTCGAAATGGAGAAGTGGTATCATTTTTACGATTACCATTTCTATAACTATCAATATAACAATCACTATTAGTATTAATATTACCAAATCTGTCTTCAACTCGTGAATGCGTGAGGTTTTGACAAAAAAGGTGACAAAGTTTCAACTTTACATCGTGATCACCAAATCCAATTATCATTTTTAACGTTACATTATCTGAGATACAAAAGGTGATTGACGTTTTGACAGAAAGAAGTGCTAATCAAATATATATAGCAAGGTTATGCAGTGACGTTATGATCAATATGGCTTAAGTAAATATAAAATATGCACAAGGGGAATATCTTCAGGGTTAACGGTGCTAGGGACGTGCCATTTTTACTGCGGAATTTGGGACCATAATTTCGTGTCACTATTTGAAAAAAAGGACCCATTTTTCCGTGGCACTGAGAAGAAAAGCGCAGAGTCACAGAATAAAAAGACGCATTGTATTTTATATAGATAAATCAAATTGTTTCTAGTTCATGCCATTGATGATTCCAATTTTCTATTGTCTCAAATTTTATACCCATCATTCCGTGTACATGCTCACTTTGTTGAAATTGTATACCCATAAATCTGTATTTTCAAAAAAACGGTACCCTTCAAATGGCACGTCCCTGCTATCTGCTATGATACCCCCCCCCCACCCCCCCCCCCCCACAGAGGAAAGATGATTCCTTCCAACTTTAAATGATTCAAACAATCCTGCTTCTTCCTGTCTTTTATTCAAAATGTTTCTCTTTATTGCTTATTTTTTTTCTATACAACGTTCTGCTCTGCAGTTTTCAAACATCTTTTGTTCCAGGAGCAACCGTATCATGCCAATTTCCTTTAATCCGTTAGCAAACCATGCAATTTTTTTCATTGGGTACCTTTGGCCGACGAGCCTAATGAACTCCTCAGTCATACTCTTTTGATGGCGACTTTGATCTGCTGGTAAATTGAGGACATCAATTTCGGGGATTTCAATGCCTGCTACATCTGCAATACTCTTCCAAAGTGCCGCACTTTGCTCGTAAACTGGATATGGGTTTGCACTCATTGCAGTTGCAAGCTGATCCAGCAGCATGAACGGTAGCTCGTCTAGCCTCGTATCCATTTCATTAGCGTTGCTGTTTATCAACGATACAAGTTGCTCCGATCTTTCTGGCTCAGCTTCTAAAGCATACTCTTTGAGTTCACGTAACTTTGTAAGCTTGGTCTGGGCCAATTTGCAGATCATTCCCATAGCTGGACAAGTGCCTCCATTACAACACCTCCAAATATCTACCCATAATTGAAAGTCCAACGAAAGCTGTTTTGCCAACATATATATGCCGTTATTTACATCTAGTTCTGCACTTAGATTCTTGCGGGCACTATAACGGCTTTTGTCTAACAGATGCACACAAGCGTGAACATTAACTACAAGAAAGCAGATACTTTTACTTTGGGATTCGAGGTATTATTTCAGCCTAAAAATAGTGAACAAAATGGTCAAGCAAGGAGGGGGTCAGAAATATTTCCAACATATAACAGACAGCTTACTCATTGGACCGGAATATGTATAATGCACATTCATTGGGTGTAAGAAAAGATTCTTTTCTAAAAGAAAAAATTCCAAGCTAGCTTTGATTCTTTCAAATTTAATAAGCGGGGTCGGATCTAATAAGCGCTCCCCCTCCGTTTACAAGGAGCATAAGAGTAAAATTGCACATAACTTTTAAAAATTACAACCTTGATTAAATGCAAGATAGAATGATAGATAGAATGAACGAAGTGGAATATGCAATGAACAAAACAAAACTGTAACATGGTGCACTAGCGTAGGTTAGGAGCCGTTGATTGGTTGAGAAAACTGATCGCACCTAACATCTCATAGTCTAATTGGCCAATCAGAAGCCCCATCAAAACTTCATACCAGAGCCACGTGCTCCTTCGCAGTGGCATGTGACGCCAAAGCGCGTGCTCCTTCGCAGTGACTCATGATGTGATCTTCCTGCGATTCGTAGTGCCACTGGTGCAATCAAAAACCCAGAATACTGGCCACTTGAGAACATGAGTGATGAAGGTTCTTGTCTTTCAAAGGCTAATTTAACAATTTCTGTCCACTCGGGCGCTCTAACCATGCGCAAAAAGAAACTTTGAATTTACCCACAGAATGAGTTTCCTCTACCTGACCTCAACCGACTGCGCATTATGCTTCGCAGAGGGAATCACAGGGAACCAAGATTAAAACAAGCTCGGGAAATAATGGAGGATTAAAGCATTTAATCCATGTTAATATTGGACTGGGAAGGTTTCATAAGCGAATGTATCCCTCACAAGGGGGTTACTTCCGTAATCTAGTCTTTACTGAACCGCTCGATGAAACGTGATTTCACGCACGCAGTTCTTGCGAATGATTGATAATCAATCTCATCATTATGCTAATTGAGTTGAGGATTCACGTGGCGTGAACAAATCACACCACCCATTCGCCGTGAAGCTCATGGAAGAAGAACCAACGTCAAGTTACAAGCTCGATGTTTCCCCTCCCTCCCTTCCCTGAGATTATTCGTATATCTGAAGCCAACTGCCCTTGGTTTTTCGTCTTTCTGGCTCTCTGCTCGCTTCCTTTCCAGATCTTCCCTTACTAGCCTTCTCCCTCACACATTTCTTCGAGGCGAGTTGGAGGGTGTACCGGGAAAAATTTGGCCATATTTTCCTTAGTCAGCACCGACATTACTATCCCCTAGTAGTCAGGCAAAGCTAGGGCTACTGGTACACCGCTTAGCCCATTTTCCTGACCTTAATGTTCATTTGTTCTGTGCTATGAGGCTGAGTTTAATTTAGGGACCCAGGCCGGAAATATTAAGAAAGCTTGGTTTAATCTTGGTTCCCTGTGATTCCCTCTGCGAAGCAAAATGCGCAGTCGGTTGAGGTCAGGTAGAAGAAACTCATTCTGTGGGAAAATTAAAAGTTTCCTTTTGCGCATGCTCTAACTCGGGTTTCTGTCCACTCGGGTAGCAGGCTACTTAAAAAATCTATTTTCAAATAATAATAATAATAACAATAATCTATTTATTTAAGGTTGGCGTGATAAAGCTAGGTAAAAAC
>OZ025204.1:1100000-1110000 GCA_964019065.1 Catostylus mosaicus
TTCAAAGTTTAATATGTTTGATACCGGATTTAAAGATGCACTTCAAAAATCGCATTTTCATTATGTTTTCATTTTTCTAACAAATTATTGACTTAATTGACTAGCCAGGCAATTGACAAATATTGAGACCATCAAATAAATCTAGTGGAATGATACACACATTGTGAAGCTTCCATTTCGCATGTTGATTTCTAAGACGGAAGTGTTTTTACTTCTGGATTCTTAGAAATGATTTCTATGCGTTTATAGTATACCAACATATTCAGTCGCATTTTAACTTAGTATATTATATACAAAAAAATGGAGACTGGCAAAATTCAGAAGGAGATTCATTTAATTCAAACTGATTTTGTAGTTTTTTCATAAACAGAAAATCTGTGATGGGGCGGGGTAGGGGGGGGGGGGTGCTGAATTTGCTCAGCATTGCAGATACATTGATAAGGACTGGAAAAACAACGATAAGTGAGTGTTTGAAGTTCCTTCCTTCTGGCTTTCGACTTTTCTAAACCGGCACTACACGTCGTACAATATCAGTAAGTTCTGTTTCTATTTGTATTGGTTAATTATGCTAAATAATTCTAGAATAATCTACAGTTTGCTAGCTTGCTATTGGAGGATTTTACGAATCATGTAATTAAGTATGCCACCATGTTGGTAATACATTAACTCAAGGTCAGTATCAAATCTGCATTTGACTTCGAAGGAGCGGCCATCATCCACCTGAAATTCAAAAATTAGAAATATGATATGCCTCAGTTGCCCTTTTCACCCCCTGGTGATTATACAGCTGTAAAAGAACATTAAAAGCATCTGCTGAGATTGCACTGGGGTGCAAGAATTGTTTATTTTGTAGCAAATGCTCTTCACTAATGTTGGGAAGCAGGTGTATGTAACAAAAGTTAGAAGCTAACACTGCTACCCCCGGTGATTATACAGCTGTACAGTAACATTACAAGCATCTGCTCAGATTGCAAGGGGGCAATTGAATAACGTTGGTGCGGGGAATCTTAATGAGTGTATAGAATCATGTGTATCCAGATATTGAAGAGATTGGTCGAACCGTTTCTATGAAATAACCAATTCTCGCTGAAGTTCATCTAACCAAAACGGTCCAATGGCTGGCATTCTTAAACTCAAACAACTGACTTTGGCTCTAAGAGAGGCTACAAAAATTGAGCTAATACCTTGACCGTGATATTCTGTCCAGGTTTGAGGTCCGTCGGTAAATCAATTGAATACATTTCCTTGCCATTTAATCCAAGACTCTCCGCATTCTGGTCCGGTAAATACTGCAGTGGCACGATTCCCATGCCAACCAAATTGCTTCGGTGAATCCGTTCAAAGCTTTCGGCAATCACTGCTTTGATACCCTGCAAAAAGGAGGGAAATAACTGCTTTCCCAATATCTTGGGATATACTGCAACATCTTCATCGCACAGTGCCATATTGCCCAAAGACAAACACCGTAAAAGATCATTTTTCATGGGGTAATGTACGAAATATAGTAGATGTTCTGACAGGAGTTTTCTATAATTCTATAATAGTTTACGCCTTTACCTAACTTGTTTAACTATGCTACCTCCTGAAAAGAATATATTTATATGGGTTTTAACAATTAAATGAAAAAAAAATCCGGGTGCGATATATCGTACAGTTTTGCAGAGTGGTTCACAGGGTTGCAAAGTTACTTCTGACTACTTCAATAAAAGCACCTTTCACTACTTCCTCCTAAAATCTGCAACATTTATCGCAGAGTGTTGCAGAGTTTTTTAAAGTCAGAAATAACTTGCAACAACTATGTGGCAAGGGAAAACTTTGGCAAAACTGGGAAGAAAATTCGAGCAATTTGTAGTCTCAAAAATTCTCTCACCAAACATGGCAACATTCACTGCAGAGGGTTCATGGCCTAAATTACTTCCAAATTTACAGGAACACCGCAGTGACACAAATTTGACGTATCGCTTATCCCACTTTCAGTATCCAGTCACAGAATGTTTCAAGTTGATGAACGAACGATATAACAAAACAGTAGCTCAGCAAGAAGTTGATGCTTTCAAAGTAGTTGCCAAAAAGCAAAGGTTATAACCCTTTCACCCCCGGACGGGCCATATGGCCTAATGACAAACACCATAAATGGTAATTTTTTAAGCATTCACCTGATTTATTTGACTATGCTACCCCCTGAAAAGGGTAGATCTGTATGGGTTTTGACAATTAAATGAAAATAAATCCGGATGTGAAAGGTTTTAAGGGACATACCAACATCCAGGGCCCCTTTGCAGCCCAATCACGTGATGAACCAGATCCATACTCTTTACCAGCTAAAATAATCAGCGATTTACCTTCTTGGATGTACCTCTGCGAGGCATCAAAGATATCCATCTAAAAAAGAGTTTTACATGTTAAAACATCCGGTGAAACATCAGAGCCTTGAGCACAATTAAGTTGTGTCACAGACCATAAAAGTATCATTACACAATCTGTGCAAACTCGATAGATTCCTTGTTCTAAGGACTCCCTAAGATAGCCTGCATCACAGACCATGAAAGTATCAATACACAGTCTGTGCAAACTCGATAGATTCCTTGTTCTAAGGACTCCCTAAGATAGCCTGCAAGACAGACCGTAAAAGTATCAATACACAATCTCTACGATTTCAACAGTTTTCGTGTTTCGAAGACTCCCCTAGATAGTCACATCACAGATCATGAAAGCACCCAATCACAGTGTATGATCGACTGAATATAACGCGGGATTCCCGCGGAATGTCTTACCATGTCTCCAGATGGCCAATGCTTTGTTCTTGGTCCGGCTTTTTCCAAGAATTTATTGACCAATCGGATGTTAGCAAATGTACCACGTGCCATGATCGAATCGTTTCCTCGACGTGATCCATAAGAGTTAAATTCTCTTGGGGTCAATCTGTAGTTAAAAGGTTGAAGGTCAGAGGTGAGAGGTCAGAATGATTACTGATGAAGCGAAAAACGCTAAAAAAGTTGAAGTTTTTACAATATTTAGTTTACTGACAGAAAACATTTGACAAAAAGATCTTACCCCCTGGAACCAAGGTATCTGGCGGCAGGACTGCTGCGAGGAATGCTGCCAGCCGGTGAGATATGATCCGTCGTAACAGAATCACCTAAATTTAGCAAAACTCTTGCATTTTCAATGCCTTTTAAGGGTGGCACATCTTTTGTCTAGAATATCAAACAAAGAAGATCAAAAGAACAGATCGCTCAAGCCTGTTTATAGCATACCTTATATTACATACAGGCTCGTAACTACAGGGGGTAAGGTCACAAGCAAAGGGTAGGGGTCACAAGCAAAGGATAGGGGTCATAGACGGCCGGGTATACGAGGAACTTAAAGGAATTTATAAGAAAGTAGAATTCAGCTCCTCAATGTGAACCATACCAGTTAAATTCACTTGGGGTCTATCTGTAGTTAGCAGGTGAAAAGTTAGAGGCGAGAGGTCAGAATTTAGCAAAAATATAAAAATTCAGCTCCTTAAAAAGTTGTGAAATTTAAGCACAGAGTTTTTCCAATCTAAAAAAGTAGGAAAATTGGGTTTTATTCAGAAATTACTTTCTATTCTCTTCAAAAACAGAATAGAAATATTCTACTGTTGCAATGTATTCTTGCATTCTTGATGAAAAAAGGCATCCAAGCCTCTTTTCTATCGAAAAAATAATTTCTCACAAATACTAAGCATTATCAGACATTAATGATAGACAACATCTTATTTGCATATCCAAAATCGGATAACTTTTTGGTATGCTCAAATAGGCTACCAGCCATTATAGTACAACCTCATTACCATGCAGAGGCTCCATTTAAATATGCAAGAGACTTACCATGTTGTCGAAGAACGGCGGTGATTTGATGTAAGTTGATGACTCGTCCCATGGGTAAAGCAATGAATCTGAGGCCTCGAGGGAATTCCATGAAGGGTTGCCGAATTTCACTTTCGAGTAGACTTCTTTGAACATGGCCGGGATGACAAATTTCCGTTCGGTTTCCTGTAAAAAACAAAAATCTTGATATTTGTTATATTCTTTTCTATTAAACTCTTCACCCACCCCCATACGGGCCATTAGGCCCAATGACAAACACATGTAAAAGATAATTTTTCAGGAGGTAAAAATTATGATGGCAGTTTTCAATAATAGTTTACGCTTTCACCTAATCTATTAGACGATGCTACCCCCTGAAAAGCGTAGATTCATATAGGTTTTAACAGTTCGATGAAAATAAATCCGGGTGCGAAAGGGTTAAGCCTTGTTCACACTTATTCTAGTTCTCGTAAGAATCGGTGAAGTCAGCAACTTCTTCAGTGTTTTTGGACAAGTGGAGCGCGTTATTCAAGCTATCCCCAATAGGTCAAAGGTCTTAACCCTATAACTCCAAGGGTCAAAAGCCAACCTAATCAAATTACTGAAACCTACCATAATCTCATCCCTTGTTGGCCAAATGTCTTTTAAGAAAACTGGATTGCCATCTTTTGATGTTCCTGCAAAAGATACAAATAATAATCAAAATGTGACCTTTGCTTGGGAAATCAGAGTTCAAAGGTCAAAGTTGATAATTCAAGCAGCAGGCAAGTGATTTTTTCGTCTAATACCTAGCCAGAGGCTACAATATCAGGCTTCCAAGTTACTGTGATCATTTCAACAGTATTTAAGTGGATGTTCAAACAAATAAAATATACCAATACAAACCAATTGGTTCTTTCTCAAAGTCAATCAAAACAGTCCCGGCCAATGCATATGCAATAACAAGCAATGGTGATGCCAGATAATTGGCTCTCGTCAACGGATGAATTCTGCCTTCGAAGTTTCGATTTCCAGATAGAATGCCAACGGCTACCAGGTCGCCCTAAAAGTCAAAAAACCAAACTTACGACAAAAAAGACCAACACGAAGAACAAAAAACAAATGTTTCACCCCCGGTGACGATACAGCTGCACGGGAGCATCAAATGTGTCTGCTCAAATCGCAAGGGGGTAAAAGAACTGATAATGTTGGATAATCTCACCCTTTCAATTGCTTCTCCTACAGGCTCCGGGATGGGTCCGCTGTTGCCGATGCAGGTCATACAACCATACCCAACAATATCAAACCTAAATCGAAAAATGAACAAGTCAACATCGGGGAGGTACGTGGGAACTGTGATACTTTTATACATTCAAACGGTGGCGAGGTTTCATAGATACATTCATTAGCTGTCCCATGAAAATGAATATACATGTATATCAATAAAGCGAGGTCACTCTGTAGCTAAGAGGTGGAAGGTCACATCAAAGAGGTCAGGAGTCAGAGGTCAGAATAGTTACATCTATAGATCACGTCAGAGGTCAGAATAGTTACGCTTATAGGTAACCATATATTAACATATATGCCTGGACATGTAATATCAGGAATGATATGATCAAGAAGTTGAATGATAAACAAAACAATTAGAACAACTAACCCTAGTTCTTCTAGATATCTTTTAACGCCACTTTCTTCCAAATAATACGTCACAACCCCAGAGCCAGGACTCAGACTAGTTTTGATATACGACCTCGTTTTCAATCCACGTTCGACAGCGTTCTTGGCAAGGAGGCCAGCGCCGAGCATTACCGAAGGATTGCTTGTGTTTGTGCAACTAGTGATTGCAGCGATTACAACAGAGCCTACCAAGGGACAGAATCACTATGAATCATTACTAATCATTGCTAATCATAATGAATCGTAGAAAGACCGATTGCATAAGGTAAATAACTTCAAGCAACCACCCAATCAATAAGATAATTAATTAATCCGTCAATCAATCAGTCAATCAATGATCAATCAATCAATCAATCAATCAATCAATCAATCAATCAATCATTCAATCAATCAATCAGTCAATTAACAGATCCATGTAAACATCTGTTTAGCTTAATTAAAACGAACCTTACCATGTGATAAGCTAAATTTCTCTCCTTCGTATTCCATTGGAACATCAATCTCAAGTTTCTCTGGTTTTATGGCATATCCTTTGAATCCAATTTTGTTACGTAAACACTGTTCAAAATCTGACTTCATCTCCTTCACAGCGACGCGATCATGCGGACGCTTCGGGCCAGAACATGATGAAACTACTGTTGCTAGATCGAGCTCAACTATCTGAAATAATCAAGAGAAATATTAACCTTTCACCCCTGGACGGGCCATATGGCCCAATGACAAACACCGGAATAGATCATTTTCAGGGGGTTAAGTACAAAATATTGTAAATGTTCTGATGGCAGTTTTCTATAATAGTTTACGCTTTCATCTAAGTTTATTCGACTATGCTAACCCCTGAAATGCGTAGAATTTATGAGTTTTAACAGTTAACTGAAAATAAATCCGGGTGCGAAAGGGTTAAATGGTTAAAAACATGAAGACAAACATGTCAATGGGTAAATATATAAATGAATAAATGAATGAATGAAAATGGAAAAAAGAGAAATGCATAACAACGAACAAATAGATAAATTAATTAATTAATAAACAAATGAATGAATGAATAAATAGGTGTATAAATGATAAAATAATAAATAATGAATAATAAATTAGAAATAATAAGATATTAAAGTGCATAATTTACCGTTGATTCTTTCAAAGTAAAAGCATTCCTTATTCGATGGATAATGAAATCAAAAATTTACCTTTGTAAAGACTGGATCTTGTTCTGGATTAGTGTAATCTCTAAACATCTTATTGCATCTTAAATAGGATTCAATAAGCGCTAATCTGCTTTCGTCACGGCCTGGATTTGAATGAAAAATGACAAAGCAATTACTTTTGGTGAAATTTGCCACCAAAATGCTTCTTAGAAACCACAAACATCTTTTAAGTTTGGAATACCATCAATATGTTTTTAATGTAAAATTTTGTGATTATATGAAAGATCAAACGTTATTAGCAAGCCTATTACTAGCTGTTAACCATGTAAATGAGTTCTGCGATTTATTTTCAATGATGTAAATCAATCAATCAATCAATCAATCAATCAATCAATCAATCAATCAACCAATTAACCAATCAATCAATTGATCGATCGATCGATCGATCAATCAATCAATCAATCAATCAATCAATCAGTCTATTAATCAATCAATCGATCGATCGATCGATCAATCAATCAAGCAATCAATCAATCAATCAATCGATCAAAATTCATTACACATACAACATAAAGTACTGACCAGTTTGTTTCAAATACAACAAGGTCATTTCATCAACTGGAAAATACCCAACAGTTGCTCCATACTCTGGGCACATATTTGAAATCGTTGCTCTGTCCGCAATCGATAATTGTTTGACTCCCGGACCAAAAAACTCAACAAATTTACCAACAACGCCTATTTGTCTTAAATGCTGCAAAAAAACGAGAGAATACATTGCAAAAACAAATAGCGCTCAATACAAAACGTTCTATAAAGCTGAGTTCAACTAAAGGATAATAGATGACATTTACTTTAGAAATTAGCCCTTTCAACCCTGGACGGGCCATATGGCCCACTGACAAACACCGTGAAAGATAATTTTCAGGGGATAAAGTACAAATTATTGTAAATGATGTGACGGGAGTATTCTATAATAGTAATTCATTTGACTTTGCTACCCCCTGAAAAGCGTAGATTTATATTGGCATGGTTTTGGCAGTTTAAAATAAATCCGGGTGTCAAAGGGTTAACACACCTAAACAGCATACAAACGCCAGACCAAACATTTCAGATACTTGTAAGCGACACAATAAAACAGGCAACGAGGAACAGGGAACATTTTTAAAGATTCTTTACTCCAACATTATCAATTCTTAGCTATAACCCACTCAATTTTGTAAAAGTAAAAAAAAACTTTTCCAAGATGGGAAATGTTTCGCTAAACACAACATGCAAATTTTGGAAGATTCGCCAAATTAGAATAGCCAAAAACTGGAAGCAAGCTTCGCGTTTTACATTATGTATATATGTATAATTTTTCTTCCCATTTCTTCAAATATTTCACAAAGTCTACTTCGGTCTAAACTTGCACCGGGAATTTTTGACCACTAATATAGGATGAAAATGAGGGTATGGGTGCAAAAATAGCCATTGCTTGTAAAAGGGACGATACTTAAAAATATTTCTGGGTTAGGTCCCAATACCCCATATTTTTTTCTTCGGCTGACTTTTGCCCCATCCCACTTTCAGATCGCTCCTAGGCCTCTTTACACTATCAAATAAACTGGACAATCCTAGAGACCATACTTCTGACATACCATAAGCAATGAACCATATTCAGAAAATTGGACTATCCTAAAAACAATACGCGTAACATACCTTGGTAATGGTGAGAACTACATCTGTAGATGTAATAAACGGATCAACATTTCCTGTTATTTTGTATCCAACAACCTCCGGAACAACCATGCTAATTGCCTGACCAAGCATGACGGCTTCAGCTTCAATGCCACCAACGCCTAATATATGACAAACAAATTATAAGACTTTGGCAATGACATATTCAAATACTAGATCGCTGCGTAGGAGCGTGCCGAATAATTATGGATAGCGACCTGGCTAAAATAAATAATTAAATGATGGAAAAGCAAAACGAAAAGGTTGATAGGTCAGCACTGGTTTGGTTAAGTGCTTGATTGATTGATTGATTGATTGATTGCTTGATTGGTCCACCGATTCCTTGATTGATTGAATGATTGATTGATTTAATTGATTCATTGCTTGATTGATTGATTAGATTGATTGATTGATCGGTTGATTGATTGAAGATTAATTGATTGAGTAGATAGATTAACTCTGATTTGGTTTGAAACTCCGGATAACGACCTTGTTGAAATGAATACCCAGCTGATGGAAAATCACAAGTAGGAATACGAACAATGTTGCTCACCCCATCCAAGCACCCCAAGTCCGTTGATCATAGTTGTGTGAGAATCGGTGCCAACCAAACTGTCTGGATACAGCAGTGAATTGACATCGAAAACAACACGTGCTAGATATTCCAAATTCACCTGGAAAGAGGAATATGAATTAGTGTAATACAATGCAAGAGGCGTATTTGAGTGCCTGCGTTTTTAGAGCCACAGGCTATGTACCATCATCTGCTAAGGAATCTTGAAAATAGACAAAGTTGTCTGTGAAAATACAGTTTGAAACTTCAATTGCATTTTCCAGCACAGCCAGAAGCAGTGGAGAAGCCAGGGTCGTCTCTTTGGAAGGGGAGATGAGCAAAATCTCTTTGGAAGGGGGGGGGTGAGCAAAATCTCTTTGGAAGGGCGGAGAGTAAACTCGCCAATGTAGCAAGAAACGGAAGGGGTTCTCTGGGTTGCGAATGGGAAAAGTCTTAGGACCTCGCAGCTTTATGCTTATCTGAGGCATCAAATTCTCTAGTCTCCTCCCCTTGCTACACCACGGGCCAGCAGGACATCTAGCAGGGCAATTTGATGGAGAAAGCCTCCAAATACTACCGCTATTGACAGAGGGGGTGGGGGGGGGGAGGAAGGTGATATAGGCCAGATATCGAGGCAGCAGGCTAAGAGAGATCTGTCATGAGCTGTAACAAAAATGAAGTTATCAATTTTTTCACAGACAAATTTGCCGTTTTCTCTAGGTCCAAGGAAAGATTCTTTGCAGCATTGGCTTGCGATGATAGTTGTACCAATGTAAAGCTAGAGAACTTGAATTGGAACAATGTGCAAAGGGCTATTCCAATCGAACCGTTTGCAGGTAAAAACACGAATCGATTCAAAGGTGTTTTACCGGCTAACGGTTAACAAACCAAATATTTAATACTAGCAGCAAAGGGTCTACACTTGGAATATTAGTCAGAACGAGCTTTTGATATGACACATAACGAAACGGGTATCGGAATTTTGCTAGGGTAAAAATGGGGTTGCAAACACCCCTGAATGTTGAATAAATGGTGCTCTGTGGGTAGCTGGTGGCTCTATGGCTCGGGGCGGCTTCGCTCTTCATGGTTTTTCG
>OZ025204.1:1115000-1185000 GCA_964019065.1 Catostylus mosaicus
ACCTAAAATAAGATCTGATGCAAGATGAGGAGCTTTCAACATCTTTTACGGAATAATAGAACTAAAATAGGGGCCAAGAAGATAACATTTATGACTAACCCCCTTTTCTTACCCCACTTGACCCAATGCGACTCTACACCCCTGCCCAAGCTACAACTCCTTAACTCTTGGAAATTTTTATTTCAAATGGATTAACGATGGAGCAAAGATTTCTGTAGTTCTGGTATTTCATCTTTTCATCTTTTCATCGTAAGCATATTTTTGTCTACTTGGTTTTTGCAAAGCATGCTTCTCGGGGCCGCAGCTTCAGTGGAGCGAGGGGGTGGAGTGTCACACCCCTAGGAAAAAATTGTGTTTCAAAAACAAGGTTATTTGGCCATGGATGAGTATTCGTTGGCAAATTTTGCTAACTTGTCGGAAAATAAAGGATTGTACGCCCATTTTGGCGGAAAATAAAGGATTGTACGCCCATTTTGTCGGAAAATAAAGGATTGTACGCCCATTTTGTCGGAAAATAAAGGATTGTACGCCCATTTTGTCGGAAAATAAAGGATTGTACGCCCATTTTGTCGGAAAATAAATCGTAGACACCTCCCTGAAACGGGACATCCAGCCACGGCCCTGGTGCTTCTTACCATATGACATAACCATCAATCAAGCAACACATGCAAACAAGCAAGCAAACATGCAAACAAGCAAGCAAACAAGCAAGCAAGTAAGCAAACAAGCAAGCAAACATGCAAACAAGCAAGCAAGTAAGCAAACAAGCAAGCAAACATGCAAACAAACAAGCAAACAACAAGGAGGTTTATCTGTGAGCCCAGGCTGTGTTAGCCCATATTTTTGCGTAGTTCATTTTGAAATTCTAAATCGTGTTTCTAACTAACAGGCTTAATCATCATGCAAGGAAGCATGCAAGCAAGTAAGCAAGCAATAAGCATGCTTAATTGTTAACCAAGGCTGGAAAAGATTGGAATCATAGAAAAAAAGCCAGATTTACAATTGAAACTAATCCGCACATAATATTACGTTTAATCAACATAAATATTAGAAATTATCTATAAAAAGATATAATTCCTACATTACAGTAATTTCCTCGACATTGCCTATTCAGTTACGCCTGCTATTGAATGCCAGTGTCGCTGCGAGATTTTTGAAGCCCCGGGGCAACACTGCAAAATTAGCCCCCTGCGCTTGAGGCGAGCAGAAGGGGCAGAAAGCAAGTGAATTTTGGGGGTACTGAATTTGGAGGTGCTGTTGGAACCCTGTAGGCTGCCCCTTGTTGGAAGTTTCTGTAATACATCTGAAGGGGATAAAAATAACAATATTATTTGATGTAGCCCCCTCGACCCTGAGGCTCTGGGGCATATGCACCCTGCCCCCCTCTCAGCGGCCAACTATTGATGTAGACAACACTCATTTTCTGAAATGATGATGCTCAACACGTTTGTCTCGCTTCTGTTGGTCCAGGTGTAAACTGACGATCACAAAGTCACTGGCTCAAGCCCTCACCCTGGAGGGGAGCACTCTGGGCTAGACATGCCAACCTCTACCTAAGAGGTATAAATTGGTACACTGCCCATAGTTCTGAGGGCTGTCCAATGTCTGACATTGCAATATGTAACCAAACATAACTCGAATTTAGCCTCTCCCCCCAGGACAAGCGGTACCTCTCCGCCCAGGTAACTTGTCCATAGCTATGAGCGCCGTCTGTGGCTGCACCATGTTTAAATGTAATTAAAGTTTTGCCTGGCTCTACCCTGGGAGACAAATCGGTACCTGGCCTGTAATTATGAGCACCATTTGTCGCTGCACCCTGCTTTATGCAAGTAAATGTAATTCAAGTCGTCCCCGTCTCTACCTTGGTCCTTGGGGTATAAATGGGTACCTGGCCAGTGATTATGAGCCTCATCTGTGGCTGCACCCTGCTATATGCAAATCAATGTAATTTAAATTGTGCCCGTTTCTACCCCATAGGTACAAATGCGTACCTGGCCTGTAACTATGAGCACCGTCTGTGGCTGCACCCTGTTAAATGCACTTACGCATAGCAACCAAGAGTAGCCTCTGGCTAACACACTATAAACCACCACTACAGAAACTACACTATAAACAGGCTACGAAAAGATGCAAATAACAAGATTTCGCATAGGTACCGAAGAAATAATTATGGAGGAGTGGCCTATGGTTGATAACAGACTATAGACCAAAATCATTCATTGCTTTTCCGACTAATTTGTCTTACAAAATCTAAATTTTAATAAGCATACCCCTAATTAACTTGAAATGCTGGAGCATTTGAAAACTATTCCTAAATTATTGCAAATGATATTGTTAACCTCTTCGTGCAAAATGATCCAAATTTCAAAAAAGAATACTGAACAACTTTATCTACAAATTCTTTTTATCTCTATTCACGACGACAGTCGCATCAGATACTTTCATCCGACTTGCGACAGTCGGGTCCGATCATCCGACTATCCGGTTAGATTTTAGTCACCATTACGTCATTTACCTGGTAACTATCAGCGTTGGTATCGACAATTTTTGCGTCGGGTAGAACTACTGTCTCTGCAAGTACTGCATCAATGTTTGTAACTTCTATATCACTAGAATTGCATTCTTCAACAATTTTGCTACTATCACTTTCAATCTTATCACCTTTGGTGCTACCACCTTTGACATCATCACCTTTGCTATTACCACCTTTGTTACTTTCACCTTTGGCACTATAACCTTCACTATTTTCACCTTCAACCTCTTTGGCCTCAACATGAATCACGTGGTTCATATTATTCAGTTCCGTAACTTTTCCAACAACTTGGCGACTCTCTTCTTGTGCCTCGCTTCCAGTCGACTCCGAACGCATGATAGTGGAAACAACCTCGTTCCCTTCTCGCTTCGTGACAACAGTTTCGTGAGAAATGGTTGACGTCACCACGGTAACAGTGTTGCTATAGGAAACAGTATTTTCAATGCCTGCAACAGTGGCCTCGACTCGATTCGAGTCGTGTGCTCCTAAGTGACTCGGTTCATTGATTGAAGAGTCCTCTTTTCTTTGCGAAGAATCCGCAGTCGATGTTTTAGTTACAACATTGATTTCTTCCACCTCTACATCATTGGCCTTTTCAGTCGTGGAGTCTTCTTGAAAAGAAATCAACAAATCTATTAAAGTGCACATGTTCAAAATCGATTCTCGAAACGTAAGAGATATAAGGAACAATGCAAAGAGGCAGGGAAGCTAAGTAAATACCATCTAACTATAATGATGTATTAATATATTATGTTGCTAAAATTTCACCCAGGCATACAGGTTTTCTTTAGAGTGTGGTATGATAGATAAATGATTGATCTAAGGAACAATGCAAAGAGGCATGGAAGCTAAGTAAATACCATCTAACTATAATGATGTATTAATATATTATGTTGCTAAAATTTCACCCAGGCATACAGGTTTTCTTCAGAGTGTGGTATGATAGATAAATGATTGATCTAAGGAACAATGCAAAGAGGCAGGGAAGCGAAGTAAATACCATCTAATTATAATGATGTATTAATGTATTATGTTGCTAAAATTTCACCCAGGCATACAGGTTTTCTTTAGAGTGTGGTATGATAGATAAATGATTGATCTAAGGAACAATGCAAAGAGGCAGGGAAGCGAAGTAAATACGATAAGATTACAGTCGTTATTTGTATATTTTGCTGTTAAATCATCAGATTTATTGCATGCTCATATCAAGGCAATTTCCCTTAAAAGAATTTCCTGAAAACACTCCAGTCTTGCGTAACTCAATCACTACAAGGACTGGTTCCCTAAACTTGCTATATTTTAAAATTGATACTCAAATACCTTCTGCATTCACTGCCTCCGTCTCATCCCTAGCCTCTCTTGCAGGTGACTCAGCCTCAGCAGCACTACCTTCTATCGTGACGATAGTAGGATTGACGTCATTTTCTACTCCTTCGCCGGGCTGGGTGTCCACTGATACAGCCTCTTTTGAGTCCTGTGATTCATAAGGAGGCGGGATCATCTGATCCTGAAGGTCGTTATCATAGATAACAGTTGCTTCTGAAAATAAAAATAAGAATATCTACGGGAAACGAACAAAGACAAGGAGTACGTGGGTGCATGAGCATAGGCGTCAAATCTTGATTGGCTGCCGCGGGATCCCCTTTTGCGGGAATCCCCGTGGCATTCAGCCAATCGAATGCGGTTAATTTAGCCAGGGAGGTGAAATTTAAGGCCTAAGACCACCCCTTCATGTTTCTATGCATACATTACTGTTTTTTTTTTATTCATCGCAAAAATGGACGATGAAATGTAATTCAAGTGTCATTTTTAACGCAAAAATGGACGATGAAATGTAATTCAAGTGTCATTTTTAACGCAAAAATGGACGATGAAATGTCATTTTTAAGATTAAACAAATCAGCATACGTTTTCAAGAATAACAGCTTGATTTAGTTGGATAAAAAATTGTTAGAAAAAAAGAGGCTAGAAAAACATACCGGAAAACTTGACAGAAACAGCTTTGGATTTGCCATCTTTCGGTTTTGGATTAGAAATTTCAGCTGGAGAGACTATGAAAGATTGAATGGATTAATTCAATCCTTTATCTGTCAGTAAATAACGTCTACTGGGTGAGTTAATCGCTTGATCGATTAATCTAATCCCTAATCGAAGCACTGATCAATCTATTATCGGATTATTCAATCAATTTGTCGATGAATGCAATCCTTAATCATTATGAAGACTGATGTCTTACAGGCTGATTCCATCGCTATACCAAGCTTAATCAAAGTTAATCACTTGATCAGATAATCAACACACCAATCAAATGGCATCACTGCAATCAAACAAGAATCGAATGATTCAATGTTACCTGCATCGCCTAAAGAATCATTCGTTGTTGTTCTATTTCGATGTGAACGTCGCCGCGCGCTCGCTCTGTTCCCAGCTGATGGTCCTCTTCGAAATACTTTTTCACCCATGAAGGATATAAACCTCTTTGCGTAGAACGATGGATTGTGAACTGACACAGAGTCCTTTGAGAGAAACACAATTATTTTAAACGTTAGGTCGAAAAAATGTTCCATGGTCTATGATGCAGGCTATCTTAGAGAGTTCTATCGTGAAATCTATCGAGTTTGCACAGACTGTGATTTGATACTTTCATGGGCTGTGATGCAAGCTATCTTAGAGAGTCCTAAGAACAAGAAATCTGTTGAATTCAAGACTGTGTTTTGTTACTTTCATTGTCTGTGATGCAGGCTACCTAAGGGAGTCCTTAGAACAAGAAATCTTTCGAGTTTGCACAGACTGTGTATTGATACTTTCATGGGCTGTGATGCAAGCTATCTTAGAGAGTCCTAAGAACAAGAAATCTGTTGAATTCAAGACTGTGTTTTGTTACTTTCATTGTCTGTGATGCAGGCTACCTAAGGGAGTCCTTAGAACAAGAAATCTATCGAGTTTGCTCAGACAGTGTATTGATACTTTCATGGTCTGTGATGCAGGCTATCTTTGGGAGTCCACGGAACAAGAAATCTGTCAAGTTAGAACAGCCAGTGAATTGGGACTGTGATGGTCTGTGCTGCAAGCCAGGCAGTTCGTGTAATCAATTCTTGAAGTCAACTATTTGATTCAAATGAAAATAAAGATGATAATAATGATAACAAAAAGGACTGACCCCATCATGAATAAGAGATTTCCATCCGTGTTCTAACTTCTTCGCCATTCTAGAAACAAAATTAAAGAATAAACATGATAAAGATCAAAGAGAGGCAGGATGAGAAACATATCAAAATCCAAAAAATGGATAGAAAGATGCAACTTTGCGTAAAACAGCCACGAATTGGGGGTGCTAAAATGTCGAATGACCTTGGAGCTGAAACCAAACACTCATCAACAAATTATGGAAATACTAAACAATAACCCGTGCTTTTTTTGAATGCAAATAATGTACAAAAATCTTCATCTCTAAGTTCCTATCAAGGGTGCAACTTCAAGTTACAACTCTAACCGTCGTGTTCTGTTATTAAGTTTAGTATAACTCTGATTCTACGGCATCGAGCACTATTTTTAGCAGGCCGGTTAACAGCAATCTTCGTTAATGAACAGGATTATAAATAGGAGTTGCGTGAAGATCGCTTCAAGCGTGAAACTTTAAGTTACAACTTCAACCGTCGTGTTCTGTTATTAAGTTTAGTATCGCTCTGCTTCTACGGCATCGAGCAAAATATTCAGCAGGCCGGTTAACAGTGATCTTCATTAAGATATAATATATAATACAATATGTATAAAGTACAATATATAACATATTGAAAGATTAAGTATCTTACCTATAACTTTGCAAGATGTCGATAATACCAATAAACAGTATCAATCTGTCACCCTTTGGTGATGTTGCTGGGATACCTCCCAGTCTGGAAGAAAAATTAAATGTGATTAACCACATGGTCACACAGATCGCCGGATTCTTCTTCTGAAGAAGAGAACATTATCATTAACTAAGTCTTTAAAACATAGAGAGGAAATGAAGAATATCATATATACAATATTATACTTACGGTCGACCCTCCTTGTCAATTTGAAATGCTTCTAAGGCGGCTCCAAACTCTTCTCTTCTAGCCACTCTCTCTGCAATAAAAACATCTTCTTCAGGAAGGATAACTTTGACAATGGCCAATAAATATTTAATAATGAATATTTTACTTTTTCTTTCCCGGTAAATTTGCTTTTTATTCCTGCCTCTTTGCGTTGTTCCTTACATCTATCATTTGCATACATCGCAAGCATTCCTCAAGGATCTAGTAGGCAGCCTGCTACTTTGTTCTCTATTTTACTTGTTATAATGAGTGTTAAGTGTTGTATTTGCTTCTTATTCCTGCCCCTTTGCGTTTTTCCTTATATCTATCATTTAAATTTGTTGTCGCAGTTATTCTTTGAGAATCCGGTAAGCAGCCCGCTATTTTGTTCTCTACTTTACTTTCTACACTAGAAAGATACATCTTCCTTGGCTGCGAAAAGGTAACAAAGACTAAAATTCCTATTGAAATTATTGCATAATCCGGTCATCTTGACCATAAAAAGATCATGCATTAGATCAGTACCTGGATTCTCCTCCTCAGTGGTATCTTTGCCAGGCCCGGAATTTCCCTGAAATTTCAAGAAAACAGCAATTTAACCTTTAATTTGGTGAATAAAATGGGGTTAGAAAGCAGTAGAGGTACGTTCCATCTAAGGTTAGGGACAGAGGTATGAAGAGGGATAGAGCCATTAGACACGTCGTGGCCACTACCAGGCAAAAGTGTTAACATGCTTGTCCGGGAAATCTCTGAGAAAGGGGTAAAATTTCTGCAATATCCAAGGACAGAGAAACCAGAAAAAGGGGGTATTTTTCAATATACCTGGAAATCTAGAAAAAGAGGTGCTTTGAAATGATGCAACAGTAAACAGATAAATGGTTATTTCTCAGAGAAAAAGGTTGCTCAGTACCAAACATATCAGAGAAAAGGGTCCCTCCAGAACATCCCTGGACAAGCATGCTTACATTCTTAACCATGAGTGGCCACGCCGGGCCATTAGAATACATCGAATTCAGATAATTCTTCGTCCCCGCCATCTTTACACAGGAGAACTGTTTGAGGCTAAAAAAACAAAATTTAATAATGCTTACATTTCCTACTTGCTCCTGCTTACTTATCGAAACAGAAATGCTTACTTTTTCTCACTATTTTGGCTTCCTTATTTAAATACACATGCTCATATTCTTTATATTTTCTTCCTAAATTATCGACTAAGAAATGCTTACTTTTTCTCTATCTGCTAGATCAATGTTGTGTATTCCTAGCAGCAAACTGTAGTCCATGATTTTAAAACTTTCTAAGACCTGAAATGAAAAGAAAGAGAGATGAGGATACATAATAATCAATTAAGTAATCAAATAAATATAATCAACAGAGTGTTTTTTCTTTCAGCTTTTAATCAACATAAAACCAATTAAAGATTTAAATAACAGCATCAAAAAGTAAATGTGAGAAGCTAAAACGAAATCAAAATTATGTCTGAAGATCGAATTCAGCATGAAACGAACAGTTACAACTTCGTAACGACTTGTGGTGTTGCATGCTAAGTTATCGTTACGGGTATTTCAACACAACATAAATCAACAAACAAATAGCTATCCAAAGATCGCATCTGACATGGAGGTACACCTTTAATTGTCGTGTTCAATGATCAATACAACTGCATCAACAAGACATCATTGACACGACACGTTACGACGCGACATCGTTGACACGACACGACATGTGATCGTCGACAAGACACGACATCGTTGACACGACACAACATGAGATTGTCAACACGACACAACATGAGATTGTCAGCACGACACGACATGTGATCGTCGACATGACACGACATCATTGACACGACACGACATCGTTGATATGACACGACATCGTTGACACGAGTAGATAAAGAAGTAGAGGTTTAAAAATACATACCCTACAATCTCTGTTGATTGTTTTTACCACTGCATCATATAAATCTGCTTCCAAAACGATTCCCTTCAAAAAAATAATCACAAGATTTTCTAACCCCGGTCCACATACTCTCTGATGAAGTTTACAAAAATTAAAGTTGACAAGTCTTCTTCAATGAATAAAAGAGCTTGGACATGAAGTGACTTTGTTGGTGATTTGATAGTTTATCTTTTACTGATTGATTAGTAAATCGACCGATCGATTGTTTGATCTGATTGACTGATTGATTGATTGATTGACTGATTGATTGGTCGCTTGATTGATTGATTAACTGATTGATTGACTGATTGATTGACTGACTGATTGATTGATTGACTGATTGATTGGTCGCTTGATTGATTGATTGATAGATTAACTGATTGATTGACTGATTGATTGGTCGCTTGATTGATTGAGTCATTCTTTCAGTTGACAGAGTTGTTGATTAACAAATTGATCGAATGATTTCAAGTCACTTCATCCATTTATTCACAATTCCATCCAATCATTCATTTGTTTCTTCTTTCCCTTCAAACCATAACGGCATTAAACAGATACAAAAAACCAGAAACTTGCACGAACAAAAAGATTGTTTACCTCAGAATAATCATTCCTAAAATCTAAATCTTTTTTTGTCGGAGTTTTCTTCGACAGTTCAGATTTCGATGCCTTTCTCTTGAACGTGGAACCCTGATAAAAATGAACAATATTTTCCTCGTTAATAATACATCGGTGTTTGGAAAGAACTATGGAATAATTTTTATGAAGAAAAAATGAAATTTTTGTATTATTTCACATTATATGATACAAGATACAACATTTAGATAATGAAATACTGGCTTACAATTATGAAAAATCTAATAAGAAAGAGAGCTTAGCCTAACTGATGTCGAAAGATGTTTTTGCCAGGGTCATGGCTGATTAACAAGCAATGGGAAAAAGGTTGTAGCAGTTAGATGCATCCTTCGAAAAAATTATCCCTTAAAGCTACGCAAGATTGGAAGAGGAAGAGAAAGACGGGAGAATGTTGCACCTTCAGTTGGAGCATGGTCCATTTCATCAGTGTAGCAAGCAAAAAGATTAATTCAACTATTGAGAGGTCTCCTCCTTTAAAGAAGTTCCCCAACATACAAAATTTTGTCTTCTTATGTTCATTAGATTTAGTTCTTCCATTGTCAGTATTAAATGTAGTATCTTGTGACTTATATGCATGTAATTTAAATTTTGTATGTTGTGGAATTTCAAAAATGAAATGAAACTGAAACTGAGAAGAAATCTTCCATTTGGTTGCTGGAAACAAGGTGTCCAGATGACAGATGACGTCATAAGATTTTGATGACAAGATGACTGGAGAACGTTGGTGACACTTACTTTCAGATCGTAAAGTTGATGACATCGGAAGGTCGATTTCAGAATGTTGTTCATGACAACAAGTCGAATATTCACATTTTGAGACTGTAAAAAAAGAAAGAAATTCAAAGTTAAAAACGTTGAGCGATTCGGTTTTGACAAATGCTTTCGACAACGAAAAAGAAAAACTAACAAACTAAATCAACATTATGTGCGCTGATTTAGTCCTAGACAACATGCCTTCTTCAGAACGTCAATTTAAAATAAAAATTAAACATACTTAAAAATTTTGGACATAAAATTACATTTCAGAATCTAACCAGAACATTGCTTTTTGAATGTGCTGCCATAAAAACTAATGCTGCGCCTATGATGGCGACGCTGTGTGGGCGAAGAGCAGCGTCTCCTGGCGAGAAGTCATGTTGATCGACAACAAAGCATAGCTGAGGTAGCTGCAGGAGCGAATCGTTGCTTTCTACTAACCTGGTAACAGTAAAGGCCGAAGAACTTTGGAAGCAACGTTCTTGGGTTCTGATGCAGGTTCTACAAAAAGAGTTGAAAAAAATCCTATCAAGAACCGGTGCTTAACACATTGCCCCCTAAAGCAATTTGCAACTGACATACAAAAATAACTGTGGAGGCAAATGTTGCACGGGGGTACATCGATACAGGAAATATCCCTGTTTAAATGAACCTGCAGTGAATGTTGTCTGATCAAATTTGCAAATCTTGACAACGTCGCCCCCAGGTATTTCTTTGATTTACAGTAACTTATACTGCGCCAAATGGCGTCTGTAGGGGGCTATGAGTTAACTGTGCAACAGAGTCTCATGCAATCTTTGTCAAAACCTTGAGGCTCTTTGACAAGCATCTTTTATAAACGATGTTTACAACAGGGTTGCAAAAACATGTAGTAGCAGTGGCCGCTGTTAGTTGCAAAGCGTCACATCTGCAACAACCTGCAACTTTTGGAAAACCGATTGCAACAAAATGTACCACGCTGCAACTGTTGACTAAAAACTCCGGTGCTTTTCGCCACACTCAAGCATTCTGCAATAACCTGCAACAGCATACAACTAATTCTAGCGCTATGCATCAAGCTGCAACATTCTTCAACAATCTACAACAGTTTGCAACTATTCGTAGCGCTCTGCATCAAGCTACAACATTGTGCAACAAGATGCAACAGTGTGCAACTATTTCTAGCGTCATGCATGAACTTGCAACACCTTGCAACCCGTTGCAATTGCCTACAACTCAAGGGATTATGATAATACAATCCAATCTCACCATGTAATATCCTGGCAAAAGTTGTTGTAAGAATGTTGCTTCTTTGTGTTGCACCGTTTTAATTATGAAATTGTCATCAGCTGATAGGAAAAACAAAGAACCGCTGGCTCCTGGGTTCGATAACTCTCTCAATTCTTCATTTGATAATGCCATCTAGGGGAAAAGAATTCTAATTTAATTAAAGATTCAGAGATGTTTACCGATACGCCTTGCTATAGAAAGCCTTTCGCGCCCGGATTTATTTTCATTATACTGTTAAAACCCCTAAAAATCTTTGCTTTTCAGGGGGTAGCAAAGTCAAGTAAATTAGGTGAAAGCGGACCAACATAGAAAACTGCCATCAGAACATTAACAATTTTTGTACTCTACCCCCAGGCAGATTATTTTTTACCGTATTAGTCTGTGAACCATATGACCCGTCTAGGGGTGAAAGGGTTAATCTAGTTACTTCTAAGGGCGACGATAGACCAATAACTAATGCAAGTAAAATATCCAACGTCATGGTAAGTTCCGCTTATTATACGCTTATTGACGAGACTGTCGCTTCCTGTTAACAAAATAAGAACATGGGACAATCCGCGGCTTCCCGCGCTTTTCAACGTTGTCTAATGCAATTTATTTCAATTAATTATTCGAATTAATTTCAATTAATTATTCGAATTAATTTCAATTAGGTATTCCAATTAATTTTAATTAATTACTCGAATTAATTTCAATTAATTATTCCAATTAATTTCAATTATTTATTCGAATTAGTTTCAATTAATTATTCCAATTAATTTCAATTAATTATTCGAATTAGTTTCAATTAATTATTCCAATTAACTTCAATTAATTATTCCAATTAATTTCAATTAATTATTTCAATTAATTAATCCAATTAATTTCAATTTATTCCAATAATTTCAATTCTTTAAGTTTGGTTGCCCTTCAACTTATGTTGATTTTCAAGGGGCCTTCTGATAAAAACATTAAAAAATAATTTACAATCAAAAAATTAAATTTACAAACTATTAATGGAATTAAACTATAAAACCCTATTTACAATATTCAAAACTTCATTTACAATGGTTTAAAAGCAAAGAAGAAGGAAATATTTAATATGATTTTAAACAGAGATTCCTTTTTATTAAATAGTCTTTCAAAAATTCAAAAAAATTGATAAAAGAATGAAAGAGTGATAAATGTTCATGTAAAAAATTGTCTTTCAAGAAACAGCATTGGAAACCCCCATCGAATGTTAAATCAGGTAGATATTCAAATTTTGGTTATTTCTTAAAACGGGAGACTAATCTCTTAAACATCTGGATATATCTGCTTCTAAACATTCGCAAAGATTCTTCGCTTAAACAATATTATAACCTTCACAGATGGGTGAAAGAATGTGATAATTCATTCATTATTCAATATTCATTATATATTACCTTTATTCATTCTATATTACCTATATTAATTCGATATTACATATATTCATTATATACTACCTATATTCATTGTATATTACCTATATTCATTCTATATTACCTATATTTATTCGATATTACCTATATTCATTATATATTACCTATATTCATTCTATTTTATATATATTCATTATATATTACCTATATTCATTCTATATTACCTTTATTCATTATATATTACATATATTCATTATATATTACATATATTCATTGTATATTACATATATTCATTATATATTACATATATTCATTATATATTACATATATTCATTATATATTACATATATTCATTATATATTACCTATATTCATTATATATTACCTATATTCATTATATATTACCTATATTCATTATATATTACCTATATTCATTATATATTACCTAAATTCATTATATACTACCTATATTCATTATATATTACCTAAATTCATTATATACTACCTATATTCATTCTATATTACCTATATTCATTATATATTACCTATATTCATTATATACTACCTATATTCATTCTATATTACCTATATTCATTATATATTACCTATATTCATTATATATTACCTATATTCATTCTATATTACCTATATTCATTATATATTACCTATATTCATTCTATATTACATATATTCATTCTATATTACATATATTTATTATATATTACCTTTATTCATTATAGATAACATATATTTATTATATATTACCTATATTCATTCGATATTACATATATTCACTCTATATTACCTATATTCATTTGATATAATATATAATGAATATAGGTAATATAGAATTAATATATGTTATATAGAATGAATATAGGTAACATCAAATGAATATAGGTAATATCGAATGAATATAAATGAATTTTTTAAGACATTTAATTAGTCATACTTCTTTACGCCTTCTTCTTTGATATTCTGTAAGTTTTTTTTTTTAAATCTTATTTTGATTACTTGTTCTGTTAGCCACCATATTACGCTAGAACATGAGAAACTTGAAGTATGTTATTCAAAAACCTGTATTTTAATTTATACATGAGTATGAATTTCAAACTCACCAAAAACTCGCTCGGTTGCATGCCAAAAAGATCTCTGAAATACCTGGAAAATTAAACAATACATTAACCAGTTTATTTCAATAGCTGCAACACTCTAAAACACTAACCTGCAACACTTGCAACACAGTTCAATTTAACCCAGAAACAGTTGTTTACATTCTCCAACATTGCATCACAATGAAAAACACTACACAACCCTCTGCACCAAACAACAACATTCTTGAATAGCATACAACACCTAACAACACATAAAAACATTCTGCAATAACATACAACACCATGCAACACTATAAAACATTCTGCAATAGCGTACAACCCATGCAACACTTTAAAACATTCTGCAATAACATACAACACCATGCAACACTTTAAAACATTCTGCAATAGCGTACAACACCAAGCAGCATTCTACAATTTGTACACCACTTTACAATAATTTTTACAGTGGGCAATGTTGTGCAACATGTTCTTTACCACTTTGCAAGCAACTTGGCAAGCAAAGTTAGACAATGTTATCAAACTAGCCCTGACCCAATCTGTCATTTAAAATGCTATCATTTGTGAGAAATACAGTAGAGCCCCATTAACTTGGACCCGCAGGACATGGACCCTCAGGAGGGCAGCAGATACGTCTGACTTGATGAATGCTTAAGATATCCAAGGTCTTGATTAGGGTCGTCAAATCCAAGGGGGACAAGAAAACTGTATGACGAACAGAATATCTGAGTTACCCAGGTTCTGAGTTAACAGGATTCTACTGCACCTTCTGAAAACTTTTCCATTAATTAACAACTCAAAATATTTATACCTGAAGGCACTTGGAGCATATGATTTGAATTTGAAATCATTGAAGCGATGGGAAGGAGTTTCTCTTGAGCCCGAACTATCAGAAAACAAAAGAAATAATTAAGGAAATATGAATACTAAATATGGCAGAGGAACAAAATTTATAATACAGCTTTGAAATATTCAATTTCTTACCCAGGAAACCAGACTTTTTCGACGTAACTGAAGTCTTTGAAGAGAATGTCTCTTTCTTGTTTTGCTGTTAGCCGACCAACCTAAAAATGGTGAAACAACAATCGGTGAGGGAATCAATGAATCAGTCAGAAAATAAATAAATCACTTGAGCCATCAATCAATCAATCAACCAATCAATCAACCAATCAATCAATCAATCAATCAGTCATTCGAGCAATTAACCAATCAGTCAATCAAGACAGTCAATCATTTCATCACTCAATCAGTTTGTCAGGAAATAAATAATGAAACACAGCAATCAACCAATCAATTACTCAGTCAACATATGTACAATTAATTTGATACATGAAAAAAATCAGTCAATCAATAAGCAATTAACTCATTAATCAACCAAGCCAAATTAAATGACTATACATTCACCTCTGATTCCATAGGTCAAAGGTCAAAGAGCAAATAAACAAAGGCCAAAGGGCATTACAAAGTGGGACTTAATGGGACCTGTATATCTGTCACAAGTAGCAAATGTCCCAGTGAAGCAAATTCCTGGTGTGTGAGACAAATTCATGGTACCAGGGTAGTCTGCTCCACCTAAGAATAGCTATACTGATGCGGAATCATGCAATTCATCAAGTTGTGGTATTGCAAAATAATCTTACCGAATAACCAATGCCAAGTTGAATAGCAGCCATAAGTGCTGAGCTAGGTGTCTGAAATGTAAATTATTTCATCATCATCATCATAAATATATTACGTGTCAAGGATGATGTAAGGCAAAGGTCTGCAAACCCATTAGCTCAGAGGCTACCAGTTCCAGACCACAGCCGGACTCTCAAAACAAAGCTGTCCATCCTTTCGAGGTTGGTGAATGAGTACTCAGGAGAAATCCTGAGGGCACAGGCCTTAAAGCCCCTGGCCCACATCAGCATGGTAACTACCAGTACCCCAGCCAGGGTTAACAAATAAAATTGCTTCCTTTTTTACCATCAATCTTTTCTATAACCACTGAAAACCTTTGTTACAAATTTAAAAGGACTTTATGGCTACAACTAGTCCAGAAAAATTTCTAGAACCTTTTTTCTTGCTGCTTCCACATTTTCTGAATTTTTCAAATTAAATGTAAAGAAAGAACAAGTTCCTTTATGTTCTCATATTTTTGAGAATAAAAATGGCAAAGCCTTACCCGTTTATAAGTAAGTTGTCCATCCTCTTTGACACGGAGGTGGCCATGTTTCTTCATTGTTCTAGATTTGAGTGAGTCCTTCCTTTCCAAGGACTACAAAAAGACAAGTGGCAGTTCATTCTTAACATCCTCAATAAATCTATTCCTCACAAGAGAGCAAAAAGCTAAAATTATTGAAGACTTTAAATTTTGAATTTATCAAGAAACATATCTTTTCTGTTCTGTTTTGAATTTCTAACATATTTTAACCAACAATAATTATAAAAATGACAGTTTTAATATAGCGTAAAAATCTATCAGATATTTGTTAGTGCTGTGCAATACCTAAGTTAAAAAGTTCCCATTTTTATAAGTTAAAAAAATAGTTACATTAACTTATTTTTAGTAAGATGAATTATCAAAAAATAAAACGAAAAAAAGGTGTACCCACCATATTAGCATCCTCGTGTTTCTCTTTATCTGGTCCATCAGAACCATCTAAAAAGTAAAATTAAATAAAATAAAAAATACAATCTCTTCATTTTTAGTGTTTGCTTAAAAAAGTCCCACATGCCAGGGTAAATTATAATCATTTTTTTTACATTATTTTGATATTCATTAACTATTTTCAACCACAAATCTTTCTGTTTTTTATTCTTTTGTTGTGTTCTTGTATTTTTTGTTTGTTTGTTGGCTCTTTAGGTCCGTCTTTATTTCTGCGGACTTCCTTCAACCATCAGTTTTATTAACATTGATTTTTGAAACTGTCCCCTTCCCTGAGCCCAAAAAATTGGCCCACAAGATGGCACAAGTCGTCTGTAATTTTTTTGTCATGCTGTGCTATTGAACCAAGTCCTTTGCAAAAAGAGGTTGGAACACTTGTAAGAAGTCACATTTTATTGTTTGCTTTAAGGTTTCCAGCCTAAAAATGCTGCTATCACAAGGCAGAACAAATTCGGAACTTGGAATAATACGCTAGGGGAGTTGCTTCATTTCCTAAAGATTCTACATTAGCAAAAGGTCTGGATAAGAAATTTTTGTGGCTGAGATAATGACCATGAAAATGGTGTAAATGTTCAGGAATAACTTGTCATAAGAATCTTGCCGGACTAGGATAATAATTATGGAAGAAATTTTGTTTGTTCTGGGAGGAGAGAAATCCCCCTTGCAAGGGAAAAATTTCAATCTTTGCAATGAGTTGGTGATCAGTCTTTTTTAGACACAAACCTCAATTCTTTCATTCCTCTAGTTTTTTCAGTTAGCATAGCAAACACATAGCTCAAACATGGTTGATTAGTGAATAAATATAATTCTATTTCTCTAGCAATAATCTTTATTGTATTCGAAAGAGAGATTATTGTCAATCTTTCAGTAAAAATACTTCTTGAGTCCTCTGCAACTTTTCTAGCATTGGTAGACGAGTTACAGTTTGACTTCAAGAGATGAATAATTATGAATTCGACTTCTATTTATGCTTTATAATACACACATAAGTAACTGCTGGATCACTCTATTTTCGATTTACTAACTAACGTGTACGTAATATCCATTATTTGGTAAAATACATTAATTTATAGATATATAGACACACATAAATAATTTAATGATAAAATATAAAACTGAAATAAAACAGGGGGAATCTTTCTTCCATTTCCAAGTTTAGATAATTCGATCGATTAAGTCAGACCCATCCCAGCATTGCTTGTATCAACTTTCGAAAGTTCTGCCCACGATTGATTTTTTCATATTTTGTCATATTTTTCATGACACCACAAAATCTCCCGAACCTAAAATTCCCTAAAACGGATTGAAAACGTGGCAGCTGTAAGCAAAATGGGCTGTAAACATTTGAAATACTTGCTGGTTGCATAAACTGGATACCAAGTAACGTTTTTACTCAAAATCAATATGACAAAACATCTATAAACACCAGGTACCGACCAGCGAATAACTCACGTTACGCCTAGCTTAAAATCGCAAGGAGCTAGAAACCTACCGTTAAATGACGCATCGGAGCTTTCAATGGGATTCTCTGCCATTCGGAATCATTAATGGAGCAGAAATGCGGTCAAACTTTGTCAGGAAAAAATTCGGTAACTTCGCTAAATTAGGCAAGGCCCTTTTTTTCGATCAGACGACTTCTTTGCCAGATGAGCAACGGATGCGAGGTTGCACCACAAAGAGGCTTGACGTCATTTGGCAAAATACACCCACTTTTTATTAGAAACTATTCAATATGGCGAGATTCTGAATAAATTTTTGATCGAAAAAGTTTCTCAATGAAAATTTATGAAACGTGATGTGAAATATCAAAATATCTAACAAGAATCGAAAAGCTCATAAAAATAGTTTGAAATAGCTTTCTAATTTTTTTAAATCCAGAAAATGTTTGCCAAAGGTTCTTGGCTTTAGAAAAGTGACTATACAGTTTTAATTTAGAGTTTCTTGTAAGAATTATGTCTATTCTTACTCTAGAAATCTTCCAGCCATGCCTCTTTCGTTTTTGAAAGATGGCCATACATATATGAATACTTCCTTATGAAAAGTAAGTGGATTTGACCCCAGGAAATAGATCTCGTGCCAATATTTAAATTTAAAAATGTATCGTTTCCATATAGTTTCTCATAGAAAATTATGTGGACTCGGTTATTAACCCTTTCATCCACGGAGAGACCATTTCCCCTTTGACATTCAGCGAGAATTTCTTTGAACGGGGGGCTATTCCTCTTAATTTCGGATACATCTGCTTCTGTACAGCTATATAATCACCGGGGGTTGGGTTGATCTTAGAATTGATCAAAGAAGCAATAGCATCGCTCCTCACATTGATCCTTGAGTTACACCAAAGTTGAACAAGAACAAGTGAGCTTCTATCAATGTTCATTCTAACAACACAGAACTTAATGTTAAATATCTAAAATACAATGCGAAATTGCATAAAAATCGTAATAAAACAAAACAATTTTCTGTAAGCTATATTAAAATTGGTTATAAGTTCGCGATTATCAATGCTTGGACTTGGATGGAGAACCTTTTTAAGAATGCTACAAAATTCCATAGATTGTCAAATAAAGGGCGAGCTTAGAGACTAAAGATGGGGTCAAAGGTTAGATCACTTGCGAGGTCAGAGGTTTGGTCGAAAGTGAGATGAAATGTGATGTCATAGGTGAGGTCAATTGTGAGGTTATAAGTTTTGCCTGTGTTTTCAAATGTGAGGTCAGAAGTTGGGTCAGCGAGGTCAGATTCGATGTCATAAGTGAAGTCAGAGCTGAAGTAAGATGTAATGTCAGAGGTGAGGTCGGAGGTGAAGTCAGATGTAATGTCAGAGGTGAGGTCATATGTGGGGTCATTGACCATTGCATTGCATTTAGATTGGACGGCAATAACATACAATTTTTCTCCGAATAGAAGTAGGACTACGATGTTAAGTTTGTAAAGAAAAATGCTCATAAATCTACAACTCAAGTCATTTTAGTGGGCCTAACAAGCAAAAATGTAGGGTAACCTTTGGCAAACAGCAGACTGTAAACCACCCCATTTACGTAGGGATACTGAGCTAAATTGATAGAGCAACTTTTGGCTGATAGCAGACTCTGTACCATCTCATTTTTGGAGGGCTATTTTCTTAACTTGTAATAACAACCTCTGGCTAATGAAAGGCTAATTAATGCCGCATTGCAAGGCCCCTCTAGCTTGCGGCTAATAGCATGCTCTTTGCGACCCACCTTAATAAGCAATCTCGCTAGGATATTAAGGCAACTGTGCTCGATAAAAATAAGCCACCTTAAAAAGCAAGCATTTTGAGCACAATTTTCATACGTCCGTTAATGAACGAAATTCCAGATAACTACATTACCTCCTTGAGCGTAAATAAATTCGTATATTACATACAAAAGCATCAATGCACGTCAGGGGGTTGGTTCATTACAATAGCCCTTGCTCTTTTAATCTTCGTCTTTCCCGCAATGACATTGGCTTCGATAAATCAACGGCCGGCCGTTCCGGAACTTTCATTACGGGCGCTTCTATTTTAGGCTCTGGCTTCTTCTCCTCCACAGGCGCTTGCTTCGGCTCAGCAGATGGACCGTTTGAAATCTTCTCCTCCCTCGCACTGGATGCTTCTCTTTGTTTCCTGCGCATCTCCCGCTTCTTCTCCAAATCATCTTCATCATCGTCATCTTTTGGTCGCCTTCTTCGCCGCTCACGGTCGCCGGCGATATCTTCTTCGTAACCATTGGTAATAGTCTGTATAAATATTGAGAAATGTAGTATTATCAATATAACGATTGACAATACAAGGCAATATCACACCAGGGTAATATTTTGTATTATACAAGAAATTAGACAGCAATACAATACAATACAATACAATACAATACAATACAATACAATACAATACAACACAACACAATAAAATACAATAACATACAATACAATACAATACAATACAATACAATACAATACAATACAATACAATACAATACAAAACAATACAACACAATACAATACAACACAACACAACACAAGAAAATACAATAACATACAATACAATACAATACAATACAATACAATACAATACAATACAATACAATACAACACAACACAACACAAGAAAATACAATAACATACAATACAATACAATACAATACAATACAATACAATACAATACAATACAATACAATACAATGCAATGCAATGCAATACAATACAAAACAATACAACACAATACAATACAACACAACACAACACAAGAAAATACAATAACATACAATACAATACAATGCAATGCAAAACAATGCAATGCAATGCAATACAATAAAAATATCATAATATGGAAGTATTCCAACCTCGTCTTCCTTTGCCTCGGTTTCATCATCATCATTTTGCCGTCTCCTTCGTCTTCGTTCTGCAAATGATAAACTCTCCAATGGTGCTGTTTCGGTCTTTGTTATCACATTGCCTGATGGGATCCTTGTTTTTGAAGACTGTTCATTCTACAAATGCAAAAAGGATATTTATATTCTGCTGTGCACGTTAAAAAGTACATAAACCCTTCTAACCCCGTTTATTTTACGGCTGGACAGTAAGTTCAAAGCGTCTGCAAGAATTGATAATTTTTCACTCGAACATCATCAATTCATTAACCCCCTTGAAATCTGAGCAAAGGCCTTTAATGATACTGCACAGTATTTTAATCACCGGGGGAAGGGGTAAACAGTTCCAGCGAGGTAAATTTTCTTGTTAACCTTTCGATGGTCATAGGTAACTCAATCTCTATACAATTTTGCAGTCGTAGCAGCCTTTCTAACCACAAACCGGTTAACAGTTCGGCTTATTCTCTAGAATCTTCACATAAGTATGAGCTTCTAGTTCAAGGCACTCTTCTCCATCTTCTTCAATAAGCGCCATTTGCGGCATATCGTATAAGTTCTTCTCCGTACAAGAATTGATAATTTTGGAGCGAAGAATCTTTGCGATTGGTTAGAAGGATGGTTTATGCAACACAAGATAAAAGCCAACCTTTGCTCCCCCGGTGATTATACAGCAGTGCAGTAACATAAAAAGCACTTGCAAAGTTTTCAAGGGGGTAAAAGAATGGATAATGTTGGAGCGAAGAATCTCACGAATGTTTAGAAGGATGGTTTATGCAACACAAGATAAAAGCCAACCTTTGCTCCCCCGGTGATTATACAGCTGTGCAGTAACATAAAAAGCACTTGCAAAGTTTTCAAGGGGGTAAAAGAATGGATAATGTTGGAGCGAAGAATATTTACGGATGTTTTGAAACAGGTCCATCCAGATACTGAAAAGATTAGTCTTCCCTATCTAAGAAACAACCAATTCTCCTTGATGACTATTGGGCCAAATGGTTCCTCCATCGATCAAAGAGTTGAGTACATGTTCATAAACTTTACCGGAGTGAGTAAAAAGAACTTGAAGTATCATAAAAGACAATTTGTATTTTAGGCCCAATCAAAAAACATTACATTAAAAACTGACTTACCTTCTCATTATTATTCTGGTCAGTCTCCTTAGTTTCTTTAGTTGTGCCTGCTTGTGAAAGAATAGAATCGATATCTTCTTCCTGTCAAACAGAAGGAAAATTATCATTCACCATATAGGGAATGGACTATTATTTTAATGATAAACAGCAGTGTCCTTATGACCAATCCTTGAGGAGCACCAGATGATACGACATGAAAAGTTACAAGCTACGAACTTGGTATTGTGTTGTGTTGTGTTGTATTGTATTGTATTGTATTGTATTGTATTGTATTGTATTGTATTGTATTGTATTGTATTGTATTGTATGTATTGTATTGCATTGCATCGCATCGTATTATATTGTATTGTATTGTATTGCATTGCATTGCATTGCATCGCATCGCATCGCATCGCATCGCATTGTATTGCATTGCATTGCATCGCATCGTATTGTATTGTATTGTATTGCATTGCATTGCATTGCATCGCATCGCATCGCATCGTATTGTATTGTATTGTATCGTATTTTATTGCTCTGCATTATATTGCGATATACAATATTGCATGATATTGCCTGTACTTAATTGTACGATATAGTTTGCCCAACTAACGAACTAACTATCAATAATTCAATTCGCAAACCAGACCTTCTCACCCATGCACACTTCTTCTTCACACATGCTTACCTCATCTTCAATTTTTCTCCTACGTCTGTCTTTAAACGAAACTGCTTCAAGACCTGACTGATCTGGTGCAGTAATTCTTTTTCCTTTAGGCAGTCGCTTCTTCTCTCCTTGTTCTTCTTCCAACTTACGTTCCTTGTCAGACTCCTCTTCCTTCTCATTTGCTGATGAGAAATTTGCCAACACTGAATCTAAATCTTCATCCTCATCCTTTATTACTTTTCTTCTTCTTCCCTTCAATGATACATTGTCTAATCTCACAGTTTCCTGTGCCGTCAGGGTTTGGCCCTTCGGAAGTCTCCTCTTTTCCGTTTCCTTACCATCAGAACCAACCCTGCCATCCTCTCCTTCACTTCCATCATCATCCCCTTCCTCAACATCTTTTTCTCTCATATCATCATCATCTATCTCTTCTCCTCTTCCCACTTTCTTCCTCCTTGCCACTCCCATCGACTCTTCATTCCTACCCGCTCTACCCGCCGACCTTCTAACCCTTCTCTTCCCACCCTCACCGACATCTTCCTCACCACTTTTTCCTTCATCTTCATCGTTACTATCGTCATCATCGACCTTCTTCACAGAGCTAAGCAAACTGTCTATATCTTCTTCTTCATCTTCATAAGCCCTGTTTCTACGACGTCCTTTGAATGAAGCTGCTGACAATTTTTCCACCTGTACAACACAATGTTACAATTCGATAATAAAGGCAATTATATTCTATATGCCTGTGTGTGTATGCGTGTGTTTTTGTTTCCTAACTCTTTATTTACACCCCTTTTTTCTTGCCGCCAACTTAAATCTGCAGATCTAACACCGATAGACTAGTGTATGCCTCATGTATATGCGTGTTTTTTCCATTTCCTAATTCTTCATTTACACCCCTTCTTTCTTGCCGCTAACGTAAATCTACAGATCTAACACCGATAGACTAGTGTATGCCTCATGTGTATAAATGTTTGTTTTCTAGTGTCTGAGAATAACAGCAGTTATCTTCTGTATGCCACTTAGCACGCACGACAAGCATTCTTCTTCCTTAAATGCACCTTGTCTTGAAAAACCACTGGATTATCATGCTATCATCAATAGCCGATAATCCACTGAACCGTAATATTGTCAAAAATAATCTCCATTTTGAAGGCATTTGTAACTTTCCTCTTCATTAACATCTCCTTACTTGATTCCTTCTTGATTTCTCCATTCATTTTTATCGTCATGTTTTGCATCACCTCTGAACAAGAAGCATTTATCTCGCCAAATTACTTGACATGCCAGGTTTCCTTCTGCATTAATGCCCTTTTTTTTATTACCTCTAGAATATGATATTACCAGCAATACCCTTGTGAATATCTCATCTGTGTATGAGCGTCAATTCCTAACCCATATCTAACATTACCATTAATACCTTTAACTGAAAAATTTACAGTAATACCTTTGTGTATGCTTCAAGTGTGTATGATGCTTTCCTTTATTATATATCTTTATATCTAAATAAATCCTCCTTTCGAAACATAGGCGCGTAAATTTTTTTTATCTAAGGGGACAAAAGTTAGCTTGCATCACCAAAAGTGAAAGTATCAATAAGTCAACTGCGCAAATGCGAGTTCGTAGTTTCTTAGTTAGAAGAGCAAATCTGTCGAGTTTGCAAAGACTGTGTATTGATACTTTCATGGTCTGTGATGCAGGCTATCTTAGGGAGTCCTTAGAAAAAGAAATCTGCCGAGTTTGCAAAGACTGTGTATTGATACTTTCATGGTCTGTGATGCAGGCTACTTGCCTAGCAATCGCTAATCTAGCAGGCTAACTTTCGCAAATATGACACTAACTATGCAATCTGGTAACACAAAAAACAATTTCTATACCGCTTGTTGCCTGATCTGCCTTCCACTTGGTAATTTTGTAACAGATTCTCTTCTAGAACCCGCGTCTTTCTCAGACCCTTCTTCATCGTCTCTGGCACTCTGACCTCCCTCCTCGGCAGCAGGCTTGCTGTCGACACCTTTCAGCAAATCGTCGAGGCTTTCCCCCTCATCTTCATCTGGAATCTTCTTCCTTCTTCTTCCTCTCATAGAAGCTGTTTCCATGCGCTCGATAGGCTGTGCACCCACTGCTCTTCCTAAAACACAGATAATCAAGTTAAACACAGTGAGAGACACATGGTAAAGCCCCCCTAGGGGGTTGCTCTTTTCCGAGTTTGCCCGAGATGAGATAACCCCCTAACAGCTTCAAGAACTAAATCTTAAACGATCTAGCGTTTAAGATGAATCAGAAAAAGTTTGAAAAATGATTTCACGAAAAAAATGTTCCCCACTTTCCCGCGCCCTCGTAGGAAGAATTCGCCCCTGTTTAATGAACGAAAAGGGCGAAGTTTTGATCTTGTATCCTTCTATTTCCATAGCCTCAAACTGCACGCCAGACACAACACGCAACACGCATAAACGCACGCAAAAGAAACACGCAATACGTTGACACATATGTCACGATATGCTGCGCATACCACTAGGTATTCTAACTCCATCTGCATCGAATAAGTCAGCATCATCCTCTTCTTCGCCTTCCTCAGTAGCCTCATTGTGAGGTACAGACTTCAGCATGTCATCGAGGCTCTCTCCTTCACCGTCTCCTCTCTTACGACGCCTGCGAGGCATTTCGTCATCCTCTGCATCCTCACCTATTTGAAGATTAAGATTAGATTCCAAACATAAAATCACATGACCTGTCATGTCGTGTCAAATGTCAAGGGGTGCAGAAGGTTGGCGTCTTGTTTTAAGTTGTCAAGTCATGTAATTTAATGTGCCATGTCGTGTCATATAATGGTATTTAATGTCACGATATTTCGTGTCCTACTGTGCTGCATCATCTCGTGTCATATGATGACATGTGTTGTCATGTCATGTCATGTCATATCATGCTGCTTTGTGCCTGTCATGTCGTACAATCATGCTATCAATTGTCATTATATTTCATTTTATGTCATGTCATGTCATATTTTGTCATGTCCTATACTGTCATGTCATGCCATCCCAAACTTTAGCATGTATGTCATTTCATTTATTGCCATGTCATGCTATGTCAAGAAAAGTCAGGTCATGTCATGTCCTGTCATATCTTGTCATGCCATGTTGTGCTGCGTCCTATAACATTTCTTCAGACCATTTCATATCCCTAAACGTTATTTTATATCCGGTCATCACATTTATCACTACCTCAAAATCAGCCCAGTTTTTCTCATACAACCAATGACATCCTACCTTGCCCCCCGTCTCTGCTTTTTCTTCTTGTTCCACCATCACCACCGCCATCAACACTGCTCAACATGGCATCTAAATCCTCCCCTTCGTCATCCGCCACTCTGTTCCTTCTTCTGCCTCGCAATGATGCATTTTCAAGAGATGCAGACTCCATACCAATCAGCTTCTTTCCAGACGGTACACGTGATTTGCCTCCTGCATCTTTATTGGCTTGCTTCTTGCCAGCCTCGTTGTCGTCCTCCTCCGTAGGTTTTTCTTCGACTTGGCTGAAATCAAATCCTTCACCGTCGTCATCTGCTTGTCCTTTCCGCCGGCGCGCAGCTGCACCGAGTGAGGCCTAGCAAAAGGAAAGACAGTTGTTGACACTGATGATCGGCCAAAATGTTATTGAAAGGTACATAAATTGGGTCATTTTCCTCCTCAACGATTGAACACCGGGGAAGACAAAGGAGTAGAGTAGGGCATGTACCAGGATGAAAATGAAAAGGAAGATGCAATGAAGACCACAACAACAGGAATGAAACGAAGTATGATACAAAGAAGAAGACTAAGGCGAAAACAAACACGATGAAGAAGTCGGAGATGAAGAATAATCAAAACTTGCTTTTTCATCCTCAACAATTTTGCCACCTCTCATTGCCCTACGTCGCGTTTCAGCGTCCATCTTTTCTCTGCCTCTTTTCCCATCCGTATTATCCTCGTTTTCATCTTCTTTTTTGCCACCAGCCTCATCATCGTCTTCTTCCTCATCCCCTCTGCGGCGCCTTCGTCTTGTCATAGCACCCATGCCTTCAGCCTCGTTCGGCTGAGCCTCTCTACCACGGCGTCTCCTATCACCCTGTCGATGAGCGAAAACAAGTAAAAAACTAAGAACATAATTTATGTGTGTGAACGTGTATTTAAGTACGTTGTATTGCATTTAAGTATATTTAAGACTCTCTTGTTACTTGAAGAGGCATTTTCTGTTCCATTTACATTGTATTTCAAATGGCTAACTGGCAAAGTGCAATAACTACATACATTATATATGCAGATTGGCCGATTCCATAGATTCATAAGTCTGTTAAACTTTTGAATATTTTCAACAAACTTTCTTTCGTTGGGCAAAGCATTCCCAAATTGTGGCACTAGCTATATGAGTGTTTTAGACTCGAAAGCATCTTGGTTCAGTCTACAACAAGTCATTTCATTTGGGTTCCTTGCAGACCTCATTGTTCTTTATCCGAACTACGTGTGGGAATATTTTGTTTAAAGGATATTCCACATAATCTCTAAACTGCCTTTACATAATTTTACTTAAAATACACGTAATGTAGCTATTAGTTCTTTACCTCTTACTTTCATGACAGGACCCTTAAGATAACAGCATCGCCATTATGCTGATAGGTTACCCTGTATAAATATTCGTATTATTATTATTATTATTATTATTATTATTAACTATGGAACTGAGCCAATTCTCCTCAAATGAGAGAGTGTTATTCAAACTCTGTTTTATTAGAGAGTACTGTAGATGCGCAGCAAAGGGGAAGACATATCGATAATTGTATGCAACAATCAACCATATATGGACCCGGAAGTGCTCAAAGAAATTGCTGCTCATTTATTGGCTAATAAGAACATCCGGCATCTGTCATTGGCTAATTGCAATTTCACAGACAGTGGTCATATTAGACTGACAACCTCCCTGAAGAGATATAAAACTAAACTACGCCATTCGGATGGGAATAATTGAACGTGTCATACTTGTACTAAGGTTTAATTTGTATTATTGTAAAAAGTTGGTCTAAATACGTTTGCCAGCTATACATAAAGCAAGCGTTAACATGTTTTTTGATTATTTATGATGGATGAAAGGAAAGCTTAATTTCTGGGAAAACTGGTCCTTGCGGAGGAGCTACGCAGTGCACCATTCATGTTAATCAAAATACCTCTCCATTTTCAACTGCATCTTCATCTTCCTCCTCCAAAGCGTCTCTATTTCTTCTTCTCCCTCGATTACTTTTCCCTTCATCTTGCTGTTGTTGCTGTTGTCCAGCTTTCATCTTCGACTTGTCTTCAATGCGTTTGAACTCCGAATGCAACTCTCCTGATCTCTCTTTCTCTTCATAACGTTTGCTCACCTGGAACAAAACGAAAAAATGTTTTGCAAAACAGTCACATTGTTGTATATTACTAATAGCTATAATGGTCCACATGAAACACTGTTTGGCGAAGGAATTTGGCCATGATTATTCGGTAATAAAGAAGATGAGAAAGAATAAAAAGAAGGAAATAGGAGAGGAAGAAAGATAGAAATAGAAGGAAGAAGAGAATGGTAAACGGGCAAAAAAAGAAGATGTAGTAGAACAAAAGATGCTTTCAAGACGGAAAGAATTAATGAAAAAAGAAGAAAAAGGAAATGGGAATTAAGACGAAAAGAATCAAGGATGATGAAGTTAACTTTGTTTACTAGACAAGGTCATTTGCGAAGATCAAAGAGAAGATAAAGAAGGGGAAGGAGAAGAAAAGAAAAAGGAAGGTGTTTTTTTACCTGAGCTGCCTTTGCTAGCAATTAATTCATCGGGAAAGAAGGAGAAAAAAAAGTAGAGGGTGTTTACCGGAGCTGCCTTTCCTAGCATTTCGTTCATCGGGAAAGATGAAGAAAAGAAAAAGGAAGAAGTTCTTCACTTGACAAGTTTTTCTAGCATTACATTCATCGGGAAGAAAGAGAGAAGAAAGAAGAAGATGTTTACCTGAGCTGCTTTTGCGAGCATTTCATTCATCATTGCTGGCCCCTTCTTCTTCTTCGTCTTTTTACTGTCTCCTCGCATTACAATCTTTCTTCCTTCAAATGTATCCGGGCCTCTCCTCTTTGGTCTCCTCATCACCCATGGTGGCTTGAACTTGGCAATTATCCTCTTCTGCTCAGCAAGATTATAAAATGTTTCTCCGTTGCGGCGAGCAGCTCGCACTAGAAGAAAGTAAATCGCTTTTAACTAGACACATCAACACGAAAAGCAAAGTCGTATAGCATATCAGCTCTTACACCCCCGGTTGTAATACAGTTGCACAGTAGCAACGGATGCGTTTGGTGAGAAGGCAAGGGGGTACTGCATTTGATAACTTTGGAGCAAAACGCCTTTAAAATGTTGAACTACAGTTAAATCAAGGTATTGAAGCATCGTTCCCTCCTCCTAAGACGTTACCAATTCATTTTGTCCAACCCCCGGTGAAAATGAAGTTAAACAGTTGGAACTAATGCGTTTGATTGGATTGCAAGGGGGACAATCATTGATGATGTTGAAGCAAAGAAGCTACGCTTTGTGATCACGATTTATTCCCTCAAACACAATAACAGGCCTAACACGATTAACAACCTTCCTTCGGCCTAATGGGGCTCAAATGCATCATTCTTCCTCGTTTTACAATAAAAAAAAGGCGTAATCTGCGTGTGGCCTTGCATTTTCTCTTGTCTTCAGTAGCCTTCCTCATGGCTGTGATGTTTTCTGGACTCTAATAATGACGTTTTTCCCAAATTGAATGCTTTTAGCCAATGCGTCCAAAGCTGAATGCTTCTACTGTTAACATGAAAACGTGTTACTCTGATTTTCAGCATGTATGAATCCCTTCGTTCTTTGTCAAGATCCAGTTTCGATTTTAAAACCCCATCCGTTTCTGCAATTTCAAACGTTGTCACTGCTGCGCCATTTTCAGTCACCAAAGTGTACTTTACCTGTCCATTTGTACCACAATCTGGGACATTGGCACGTATAACGGCTACAGTAGCACTTATTTACTCTTAATTAAAATATGATAAAAATATCAAAGGATATTACTTACATATATCGTTGTTCCTAAGAATATAACGGTTCATTGCATCTCTTGGTCCCCTTGTTTCAAAACTGTAACCAAAGCTCAACATGGTGAAATTTTTTTCGATTGCTGCTGCCATCTCGGCCTCGCATCTTGGACCAATTTTGCTGTACTGTTAAATCAATTAGAATGGAAGTCAATTGATCATTAATATTGATTGAATGAATTAAGAATAATGATGAAAAATTGAATTTAATGAAATTAAATGGAATAAGAATGAAATGAAAATGAAGTGAAAATGAAATGAAAATGAACTTAAAATGAAGTGAAAATGAACTTAAAATGAAGTGAAAATGAACTTAAAATGAACTTAGAAATGAACTGAAATGAAATGAAAATGAAGTGAAAATGAACTTAAAATGAACTTAGAAATGAAATGAAAATGAAGTGAAAATGAACTTAAAATGAAAGGGAAGCAAAATGCAATGACGGCATTGACATAATTTGTCGAAAATATAACTACCTGGTTTTCAAGTCGAACTTCCCTCAGTGTTTTGCTGTCCTGGATAGAATCAAGCAATTTCTAAAACAAAAAAATCATCGTAGAAATTATTAATGACAGAATCATAAACAAAAAATTTAAAATAATGAAACCAAAAAGCCTGCGTCAGAGGGGGTAAAGTGTGAAATCACAGTCTGTGGGAACTTGAAAGATTTCATGTTCTGACAACTTGCCAATAGCCTGCCTTACAGACAGTGGAAGTATGAAATCACAGTCTGTGGGGACTTGAAAGATTTCATGTTCTGACAACTTGCCAATAGCCTGCCTTACAGACAGTGGAAGTATGAAATCACAGTCTGTAGGCACTTGAAAGATTTCACGTTCTAACAAGTTTCCAATAGCCTGCTTCACAAACGGTGAAAGTATGATATCACAGTCTGTGGGCAATTTCATGTTCTAACAACTTGCCAATGGTTTTTAGGACATTTAATTTCAAAGTTCCGTTAGTTGGATGCTGATTGGTTCTGATGTAACTGAAAACAATAGATGGAGAAGGGGATGCTCTCATGAAAGGGGATGACCACACGATTAACCATGCATAGAAAAATTTCTGCGATCTCTTTGTTGACTATGAGATTGACCAATCACATTTAAATAGTCAATTATCTTCGACTGCTCACGTGGCAGAATAAGACAACTGCCATATTCTCACATACGGTGATTCCTTGCTTCACCATCAATGACGTAGGCGATTACGTAATGCAGAGAGCACCTTGAGAAAGGGAAATGTTTTTACCTTGATGCCAATTGGCGTGATGAAATTCGACTCAAGATTCAACGTTTCAAGTTTCGTGTTGTTTAACAATGCCTCTGCAAACGACTGTGAGAAAATGAAACAACATTAGTATATGATAATTAATGCATAATTTCTTAATTTATTACTTAAACTTTTTAATTTATGTAATTAGCTATTCTTGTAAGTTATTTTTCATGATTTGTTTCCTTTCTTCTCGTGCAATGAAAACATCAAAATCTGCAAGGCGATCGAGTTAAATGGAGAGAAATGTGAAGATTAGCAATAAGGGTCAGCTCAGACCCTATCTACCAGAACCTATGTAATGTTTTTGGAGCTTAAATAAAATTTGCGAATTAGGAAACATGTTGAATTAATTTTCCAGTGGATAAAGGGTGACATCCCCTTTTTTTTACAAACCTGTGTAAGAATTGGTTCTTACTTAGTGAGGTACAAAATATCTAATATCAGGCTGTAGGTTCTTAGTACATGAAGGTTCTTATGTGCGGGTTTTTACTGTAGTAAGGGCGGGCATTCGAACCAGAGACGTTTTGCAATAAATGTCAACAACAGTCAAAGCATGCAGTTAGTCCACAATAGCAAATGAAGCCAAAACTCTTTGCTTACGTCAATAACACTGTCTGTGAAATTGCAATTAGCCAATGACAGATGCCGGATGTTCTTATTAGCCAATAAATGAGCAGCGATTTCTTCGAGCACTTCCGGGTCCATATATGGTTGATTGTTGCATACAATTATCGATATGTCTTCCCCTTTGCTGCGCAGCGCCTTGACCATCCCATCAACATCTATGTATTCCTCCTCCTCATCGTCCTCGTCGATTGAAAACGATTTCTGCGGGTACTGAGTTCTTACCAGTGCTACGAAAAAGGGATTATAAGAAACTGCATAACTGGTGCTAAACTGGTCAATGAAAAACAGCTTAAAGATATGTCCCACACTATCGATCTGTTGGGTGCCATGCCATCATCAATACTACGACGAACACGGTCGTGAGAAATTAGAAATCTCTTGCCAAACTAGTCAATGCACAACGCCTGTATTTACATACATGTCCCACACTGCCGATCTATCGGGCGCCATGCTAGACACCAACATTAATACTACAATGTAGGCAATCAAAGAATTTCATAACTTGAACTAACCAGCAGCTGTATCTAAAGTTATATCCCACACTATCCGTCCGTTGGGCGCCATTTCATACAAATATTCAATAACTGATAGTTTATACCAAAATACCATCAAGTTACTTTTTGAAGACATCTTACAAGAATAAATGAGGTCAGATCACGTGCAGCTATTGTGCAATATGGATACAAAGGTAGGGGAGTAACTTCGAGATGGTGGCTCGATTATCGTGGGGATTTTTAAGGAGCTTGGGTGCTCTTAACTAATGCTTCTTCTTCTTCTTCTTCTTCTTCTTCTTCTTCTTCTTCTTCTTCTTCTTCTTCTTCTCTTTTTTTCTTCTCCTTCTTCTTCTTTTTCTTTTTCTTTTTCTTCTTCTCCTTCTTCTTCTTTTTCTTTTTCTTCTTTTTCATCTGCTTGCTTGAACTGAGGCTAAAAATCTAAAATTAGAGACCTACAAATGCAGTGGTAACAAATTCTCATCTTTAAAAGCATCGAACGATCAAAGGAAATGTCTTACTTGGTCTTAAAATGCCGGTTCCTAGAGGCTTGTCTCCTCTGTTGATTGATTCGATTTGTTCCGCAGTTATCAGGTCGTTCATTTTCAACTGGGCTGTGATTGAAGGAAATAGAGTTGAGTGGAAAGAAAATCAAAATTGGTTGCTGGTGAAGGACACTAAAAATGGGAAACTATGTCTCGTTTTTGCAGCAAGTAAAGTGAGCAAACAGGCAGGAAAGCAAGCAAGCAGACACAGAAGCAAGTAAGAAGGACAGCAAGAAAGCAAGCAACTTAAAAAAGCAAGCAAGAAAGTGAGCAATCAAGCCAGGTAACTAAGCACGCAGACACGTAAGCATAAAAAGAAGAAAGTAAGAAAACCAGAAAGTAAGCAAATGAGCAATCTGCCAAGCAAGTAGGAAAGGAAGCAAGTACCAGAGCAAGCAAGTTACAAAGCAAGCAAGCAAGTAAGCAAGCAAGCATACGCGTTAGCAACTAAGCATGAAAGCAAACAAGGAAGTAAGCAAATAAAAAAGCAAGCACGCAAGTAGACAAGCAAGCAAGATAACTAAGCAGGCAAACATGTAAGCAAGTAAGCATGAAAGGAAGAAAGCAAGAAAGTAAGCAGATAACAAGCATTCCAAATGATTAGGAAAGAAAACAAGTAAGCAAACAGGCAAGGCAAGAAGTACTAAAGCAAGCAAGTGACAAAGCCAGCAGGCATGTAAGCAAGTAAGCATGGAAGGAAGAGGGCAAGCAAGCAAGTAAGAAAGCAAGCAAGCACGCAAGCAAGCAAGCAATTGGACACGATACAATTCCAACCAGGGTGCTCACCTGCAACTTCCACAAGCTCATCTTCGGTCGCATTTTCAATAACTTTAATTTCTTCGTCTGTCAAATCTGGAAGTGGTGATGGCGATCGTGCTTTTGGCACAGATTTTAGTTGGGGTAATTCCAATTTATGATTGCTAAAGTCTTTCTCAGCTTTGACAAAAGGAACATAATCACTGTACATTTTGCTTTCCGCTTCCTGAAAGAGTTGCCAATTACGCGATCATTAAATGCAATCACTAGGCGATTGATTCATATTGATTAAGTGATTGATACTGCATGATTAATGATTGACATCAATAGCGATTAACGATTGGTTAAGTAGCAATCGAGATATCTATTTAAATGCAAGCTAGTGCAATTAGAAAATACATTGGTTGATTGAAAACAAATCAGCGAATAGTAATCAATGATTAATGATTGGTGATTAGTGATAAATGATTGAGTTTGATTAGACAATATAGCGATTAATGATTGGCTTATGGACAAGCAAGATTTACTTGCGTGCTAGTGCAATTAGAAGACACCTTTGTTGGCTGAGATCTGTGATTAGTGATTAGTGATTAGTGATTAGTGATTAACGATTAAAGATTTATGATTGGCGATTAGTGATAAATGATCAGTGCAGAGTCAATTCAGCTGCTGATAGATGGACTAGATCGTTAGACATATTTAACTGATTGATTGATTGACTGATTGATTGATTAATTGATCGATTGTTTTATTGACGATTAGTCGATTAGTTCATCGGTTGATTGATTGATTAGTTTACTGATTGCTTTAATTTGCCTTTGAAGTGTAGTTCAAACTCACGGCAAACATCTATGCATTAGCCACATTGTTTGGAACTAGCTCCTTCCGCTATAAATGTGACAAAAATAAGTTATCGCATGCGGTACAGTGAAGGTGCAGTTACGGTGCGTTTGCGGTGCAGTTACGGTGAGTTTGCGGTGCAATTACAGTGCAATTACAATGTAGTTACGGTGCAGTTGCGGTGCAGTTAAAGTAACGCCATGTTATAACTTGTGTACAGTATGAGAAACATAGTAAGAAGAGATGCATCAACATTGACAGATTCTAAATCATTGGTTGAGCCATGATCAGAGGACATCCCCAGCTGGGAATAATCTGGGAATCCCCTGTTAATAACGTATTCATGTGATCAGCACGTGATTGGAAAAGGTCAGTACAGGCTTCTGATCATGTATTCATGCTATATTCATGTGATCAGTGTAAGCTAGCCAATGGTATTCCAGCAGGATACTGATGACTCATCGTATTTGAGTATACCCTCTCTTTTTCTCGTGACTCAAGGCCTCGAAGTATCCGCTGTTCAAAATATGCTGGAAACTGCAACGGCTTTGGATATTGGGACAGATTCAGATTTCATGTTTGAATATTGGGACAATTTCGTATCATCTTCAACAACTTTCAATTCTTATGCATCAAAAGTTGAAAAGTTTGAATTTTCAACAGACAGGGCATTGATAGGCAAAGCATTTACCTCATCTCCCAACGGCTAGGTATTAAAATGTTATGGGACATTGGAACAGATTCGGCATATCGGGACATAACCGAACATTGGGACACTTGCTTGTCAATGTTGATGCATAGATGGTGGGTATTTTCGTCACCTTAATCTTTTCAGCCATTGATCTAGGATGTGTAACTGGTCGTATGTCCCCAAAGTTGAGCTGCCAAGGTACAAGTAGAAATCAATAACAAATCAGTCGATTGAGTGATTAACATTTCGATTGGGTGATTCACCAGCTAATTCGTGCTACCAGTAACCAACCATGATTCTGCTACAGCCAAGCAAATTTACATATGATGTATCGAATTTTCAATATTCTGTTTAAAGGATTGTTTCTCATGCTGATAGAGAAATGCATCGATGAAACAACGAATAAAGGAATAAATTAATTGATAAATGAATGAACGAATGGATGAAAGATTGAATGGATGATTTAAAGAATGAATTAATTAATTAATTCACGATTGAATGAAGAAATGAATGAAAGAATGAATGATTGATTGAATGATTGAAAGAATGAATGAGTGAATTAATGAATCAACGAATGAAAGAATGAAATAAGAAATGAAGTGGTGGTATGAATGAATGAAGTAATAAATGAAGGTATGAATAAGTGAATTAGTAAAGCAGCATTTCTTGTGAGTAGCAGAATCATGGTTTTCATTGATGATGAATATTATTTATGAAAAGATGCAACTTCTATGGTAGTTAGATTTAAACTGAAATCCTGATGTCTTTCATGCTATCTGCTAGTTAAATAGTTGAAGCGAATCTTTCTTTTGCTTTATTACACAAATATTTGCCACACTGTTAAAACTAAAACTAGTTACAGCTCCAATTGGACCAAATAGACACCTGGATAAGAGGAAATAAAATTGAATGATATTTTTCATACCATTTATCGATATTCGAGTGAATGCTGATGAAATAAATCAAGAAATATCTTTATAAAAAAGGCGCTGAGGAGCAGACTATCCTATCAACTTCCCTAAGTCATCATGTAATAACGACCCTTTTTCAAGAGAGGTGCAACTTAGGTGCAACGCACCAACGGGGATAGAGTAATACCAATACTGAGGCATCTATAAAGAAGGTATCTATAAAAAGAGACAACGTAGAAACTCAATGACTTATCTATGAGGCCGAAAAACAGAAACTTTATGGGACATATTATGAGACACTGATGCATAGAAAAAGAAAATAGACAGGAATGATAATTGGAAAAAAACACGAGTACCAGTGGCGGTGCAACGAGGGTATCTTGAGGGGGGGGGGGTAATAATGTCCTACTTTTCTGAAAATATGGTAATGTAGATGCGTCAAAATTTGGGATAGAGGGGAAACCTTAGTTTTTTTCCTTAGTCACACACTGCTTGCAAAATTGATCGTGAAAAGATTTTACCTTTCTAAACTATTCTAAAACGTTATCATCGTATTCAAAAAGTGCGTTTCCGACAATCTGAAGGGCGTGACCGGCTCCTATCAACACCAAACCACCTCTCCTCCCCTCCCCCTCCCCTAACGAGCATGACAAAAAACAGGATTGACAAATACAATAAGGGGAAGCTAGGATAACTGTTACTATTAGGCCTTTAGAACAGATCGATGTTGGGAAGATGAAGATTGAACATCGCCACAGCGTTCGGGAAGCTGAAAGTTCTGAGGAAGGAAAATAGTATTCAAACCTTGGATTTGAGATGTTCTGATAACTGATTTTTGTTGAAAAATCTTGATGGTTCTTTTCTGCATTCATAATTCATTCGTTCGTGAATCGGAAGCAGATTGTTCTAAATGAAAACAAATCGCCATCATTAGCATCATTCAATCGCGTGGTAATTGCTTTTAGGCATACCAAAGAATCTCGTGCATCTAGCCCCCGGCGAAACCCTGGGGCAAGGAGGCAAGACAGTGGAAAATAAGAGCAAACAGTGGCGGATCCAGAAATTTAGGGGGGGGTTCACAAGTTCAGTTGCTCTTTAATAGTGCCGTGAGGGGTTTAGGGAAAACCGTAGCTTGTGAACTGGGGGTGTTTAGGAGCGCTGCAAGGCCCCAAGCAGTTCCAGGGTTGGGTACTGGTGGGGAACAAGGGGGCAAAAGTCCCAGAAGCTCCTGACAGAGTCCTAACGCTCCCTGACAGAGGCCTAACGCTCCCCGATGGAAGGGCTACAGCCCCCACTGCCCGCTCTGGCGCTAGCCCTGATTTAAAACAACAAACCTCAGGATCGAAAGTGTCATTCAATTCATTGAGTTCTTCTTCTGTGAGGTCATCAAGAAGATCAATGGTCTCATCAAATTCCTGGAAATTCAGTAATAAATAAAAATTAAAATTAAAATACCGTGGCAATACAATGTTAAATTTGAGCGCCACAAGGATCTATATCAAAGCCTCGATTTTTGAATATGCGTCTCTTTGTGGAATGTACATAGCTACCCAGGGGTGCACATACAATTCATTGATGGGGGGGGGTTGTCGGTAAGGGGGCATTGACTGATTATGAATCAATCAATCAATCAATCAATCAATCCATCAATCAATCAATCAATCAATCAATCAATCAATCAATCAATCAATCAAGCAACCAATCAACCAATCAATCAATCAATCAATCAATCAATCAATCAATTAATCAACTAATCAATCAATCAATCAATCAATCAATCAATTAATCAATTAATCAACTACTCAATTAATCAATCAATCAATCGATCAATCAATCAATCAATCAGCCCTTTTTGATTTACCTCTAAGATACAAAAAGGGCTCTAATTCTAATAAATCTGACTTGATTGCCACATGTTTCACGTTTTCTTCTTGTAATCTCTGCTTTTTATCCATACCATTAAATCTTTTCTCTCGTATTCAAAAGCCGATTTTTTTTGACGTATTCCATACAATTACAATACCTAATTGCAAACGCTAGCCTTCTTTTTATTTAGCTACCTCTAAACCTTTTACCAACACAAAACTGAATTGTTTATGGTGATGGGGTGCCTCAAGAATCCTAGCTAGGGTATTTATTCTTTATTCTTTATTCTTTTCGCTCAGTTTGTACAACACAAAGCCTTGTTTTCTCCCAGACCCAAGACTCAAAGGGGATAAATATCTAGTAGATTGTTATTCTCATCTCAGTGCATTTTTGCGCACTTTTATCCAAACAAAAAAGATTACTGCTAAAATGTGAATATTCATTACAATAAAAACCGAGAAATGTCAACAAAATTTTCAAAATTCCATGTCATTGTTGCCATCTTGTTGGATTAGATATAAGCTGTGTTTCACGGTGTTTAATTCCAGTTTAATATAAAGAATAATTAAAATGAACTCAAGGCAGCATTTCTGATACATGCTAAGGCAAATGTAAGGGAAAACCCAGGGGTCCCATCAGGGGTATATAAATCTATTTCAGGGGATGCTCTCAAAGGACATACTTTTTGCCACAAGGGACCAAATTTTGCTGAACAACTAAAGGAAAAATAAAGTTTTCTCAATTAATCGGGGAAGGGGGGGGGGGGGGGCGCAGGATCGATTCCGCCCCTATTACAGCACGATGCTGCAACTCTGCTCAGGACTGTGGATATAGAAATGATTCAAGTTCAGAGGCAGATTGGGACCGATTTTATTGCATCCAACTAGCAGCTGGAACCGAAAGGTTTAACTATTGGGGTTTCACAGCCCCTTCAACTCCCCTATTGTGCGCCCCTGGGTCCCATTTGCCACAAAATGTAGAGGTATACGAAAAAGTTAGTATTGTAACACATACCACGCTGTCCATTTTTAAAACTCAATGCTGACTATACTATATTATCTGAAAAAAAGAATGAAAAGAATGATATAGATTTTGATGATTATTTGTGTTGTCAGAAGCTAGAATAAAGTAGCGACGTCATTTACTCTAAAGTAGAAAAATTGACCAAGCTGAAGGCAAGCCAATATCCATTGATATATCGGTACGTTGTGGGCTCTGGGTTAGCAAAGGTTCTTTTAAGGGGCGATACATCCTGGGGTAAAAGGGCTTAGGGTAAACAGGCGTTACCACAGAAATTTCTACCCCACCCAAAGGCCTGGGGGGCAAGGCAATGGTAATAAGGGAAATGCAGGGTGTGAAAAATAACAGGAAAATAAAAGTTTAAGGGTAAATTTCTGAGGCAAGGTGGGGCTATAGCCCCCATAAATTAGGCGTGTTTCTTTAGCATGTCGTACATTTGCGAAATTCAATGGGGCCTATTCATAAAACATCACTATTTTATGATCCTCTTCTCAATAAGATACAAAATCCCCATTGTATCGGTAGTCATAAAACGCAAAGCTTCGAAGTTCTTCGATTTAAGAGCAGATTGAAATGTAATCAATGCGTTCTGAGACGTACGCGGCCAACTGACGTCGAGGCGAACATGAGGACTTGGGGAGAGGCATGCAAACTGCGGAGTTTACTCGGGGGAGGGGGGTAACATAACAAGTAAATTGTAGCGTAGATGTACCTTTTTAAGGGTTCCTTTTTAGGGGTTCCTTTTTAGGGGTTCCTTTTTAGGGGTACCTTTTTAGGGGTTCCTTTTTAGGGGTACCTTATTTCTGAAAAATACGGATTTATTGGAATTTCCACAAAGTGGGAATGTGCACGGAATTATGGGGATATATTTTGAGACGAGAAGAAATTTGTTATCATCATAACCATGAACGAGAGACCATGTGATGAATCTAGCATTTTCATAAACTACAATGTGCCTTTTATTTCGTGATTCTGCGCTTTTCTGGGCAGTGACACGGAATTATGGGTCCCGTTTTTCAAACATTGATACGGAATTATGGCCCTAATTTTCTTCTCAGAATGGTACGTCCATAGAACCCGTACCCCTGAAGATACCCCCGTGGGAGTTTAGGAAGTAGCAACGTCTGCAGCTGGGGCAGCGAGACAACTGCCCCACTTGCCTACAAATGATAAATCCAATTCTTCTGATTTGGTACCGTCTGCCCTCATTTTCCACTTTCTTGCACCCTTTTTGAGCTCTTATTTTCCACTTGGGTTCTGAAGGCATCTATGCTAGGATGCTTGCCAAGCAGAGCAAATTGCTATCAAGGAAGTTGCTTAAAATGCCAGTTTGAAATGCCTCTAAGTGCATCGCTACACCGTAAAGAGGCATCTGCATTGCAACTTACTATCGGTTCTCGCCTTTTTAGACAATTCCTTCTTCAACTCCCCTGCAATGATTGTTTTTCTATTAAAGTGTTTGAAACTATTTCATCATTCCATGTTATTCATTTTTCATTGTAATGTTACACCTTTCCAACAAACGAAATATATAACTTGGGATCATTTTAAATATTATATAAAAAATGAGTATTCTCTTCCTAAAGAAGTTCAGAACTGAGTTTCTCAAACCTAAGAAAGTACCCCATTGTTTCTTACAAGAAAGTGGTTTATAAGAAAGTAGTACTCGGCTCCCTAAAAAATTAAAAAGTCCTGTACAAAAACTAAAAAATATGCAGTCATGTCTTGTTTACTTTCTATTTCTTTGAAAAATAGATGAAAAATATGAAAGTTTGAATGCTGAATTCCTGCGATTGCTAAGAGAGTTTGAGTACTGAAATCCTGGGATTGCTAAGAAAGTTGGAGCACTGAAATCTTGCGATTGTTAAGAAAGTTTGAGTTCTGAAATCCTGCGATTGCTAAGACAGTTTGAGTACTGAAATCCTGCGATTGTTAAGAAAGTTTGTAAAGTATTATCATTCCAACTTCTCCAACTAAAAGGTGTATATAAAGAATAAGCTATCATATTTAACACATTTCACGAAGAGAAATGCACTCCTGCGTGGAAAAAATTCGAAACTTTCAAGTAACTTTTCGGGGAGATATTTCCGACATTTTATCCTGATAATTGATCGAATCACTGATCAAATAAAAACCAAAGTTAAAACAACGAAAAACAAAACGATCAATTTTGAAAGTTAGTTGTAAAACTTAGAGTAAGCCATTCAGTGCGATTACCTTTTTTCCGTTTTTATCTTTATGTTTCTGGATATTTTCCACCAAAAATAAGACTCTGCACCTGTTGAAAGTGGAACTAATCGAGCTGCTACGAAAATGGAGCAATTTCTTTACATGGCAGGCGTGAAATGGAAGCCAGATTTGAAACGAAGTTTCCACTTGCGATGAGGTATAGCTTTGGCCTAGGATGCAAAACAAAGGAATCTGAAATCACCCCTCACAAAGACTTTTCGAGATTGGGAAAACTCAAAGGGGATTAAGGCAAAGAATCAGTCAATCTTTACTCTTCTTTTGTGTCGTAAATATGAGAGTTGTATGGCATAAAAACCGGAACAAGGAATGACATGAACAGCCTGAGTTCCAGACCCCTTAGGTATTTGGGAACCCGGGCTAGAAGCAGGGGTATCTTGTTCATGGGATAAAAACAGAACAAGGAATGGCGAGAACAGCCTGGGTCTCAGTCCCTAAAATATTGGAATCAGGAACCCAGGCTAGGAGCAAGGGTATCTTGTTCATAGCATAAAAATAACAGAGCCGGAAATGGTGAGAGGGGCCCGAGTTTCAGAATCATGTCGGGAGGAGGGTTGGGGCTAAAGCTTCCTGAGAGCTATAGCCCAAGCCCAAACTGGCACCATCCCTGCCCCTAACTACAGCATTGGGGTCGAGAACCAAGGATAGGGGACAGGGGTGTCTTGGCTGTAGCGTATAAAGAAAAGTGTATAGATTATAAGGGATACAGATAGCGTTCACAATGATGCATAAGGTATGGTATACATAAATGCGATAAGGGGGCAGAGAGGGACAAACGCCCTTTTCCAACAGGCGCAAGCGCGAGTTTTCTGCGATAAAGCCTAACGCCTCTCTGTCAGTCTGCAAATCACGGAGGAAAACTGGAAGGGATTGAAGCGTCCAGATAGCTATCCAATAAACGATTAAGCCAAAGATACTGCAGTTTACTGCCAAAATATTCATTCTTACTGCCAAAGGCCCTCAAAGATTCTCGAATGCCCTCGATGGCCATCAAAAACACACAGCACTTGTACAAGTCCCTTAATGATCATATGGAATTTCATCATTTGTAAGCAATCTTTTGTGAATGTCAACGGACTAACGCGGCTTAAAGACAACCAGAGCGACACTAAACGACCCTCGGCGACCCAGGGGCGTCAATTTAGGTTGTGTGGCAGACAGCTGATGACACTTTTCCCTCCAAAAGTCATTTCACGTCTTGTCTACTGTAAAAATTGCCCATTTTGTAGCTAAAACCTGTTCTGCAGCGCGTACTTCTACTTTGTTAGAGGCAATATTTTCATGGTTGAGAGGGTATTGTTTTTAGGTTTCGGATAAAAGAACTAAAGCCATGTGCAAGGTGTTTAAAGAAAATAATTATTTTGATAACGATTATTTATTCACATACCACTGGTCATCTTTGCTTCGTATACCTGCCGCTTTGCGTTGCCCCCTATATCTCTCATCTCTATTCACCGTCACAAGAATTCCTCGAGAATCTGTTGCAAAGCCTGCTATTTCGTTCTCTCCTTTTTTCATGTACCACAGATCTCTAGTCCGCGTTTTAGTGCCAAGATCAAGTAGGAAAAGAGCAAAGGATTTGTTTTAAAGTTTGCGAAAACATTAGCACAGTCTCGCCCTGTAATTAAGTGTATGGATATCAAATAGGCTAAAAGATGGGTCGTGTAGGAAAAAGGTTCGTAATGCAATAACAGTATGGTTGTTGGGGGCGAATTGAATGGGTATTAAATAGATCAAAAGATTAAACACGATACATCATATCGACTTGCAAATAACAACAACAAATTGGCTATAGATAGTTGCGCTCAGGGAATTTGGTTTAATCACTCACACCCTAAGTTCTGTTATTTAGAAAACACTGTGGCGCCTCCGCGATGGTAAGATGGTGATGCCCCAGCCATGAATTTTCATTTATTCCCTCGTCCATTCCATCATTCATTTATTGTTATGAGTTGGCAACAACTCTTTCACAAAACAAACGTATCATACATTTAATCATCCATTATTTCATTTGCTCCTTGTTTAATTTGTTCATTTACTTATTCATTCGTTAAGGCCTACATTCACAAATAGTTTTAAAAGCTGGAGGATATATACGCGGCAAGGAGGGTGCAAGAACTCAATGCTGTCCAATTTTGTAGCTATGTGAATTTCAGGTGAAACAAAATAGTATATAAAAAATCAACTAGATATATCACTACAGTACATATCGATGCTAAAAATAAAGTACTATATTTTGTACAAGTAATAGTCAATAGTGCACATTAATTTAGACAAAAAGCTCATTATGAGTAGGAAATACATGTACGTATAATTTGAAAACGGCTGGGAGCCCTTACATACAATTTGGCCTAATGCCCTGAAGCGAAAGTTTCTTTTAAGAGGGATTTCTTCTTGAGAAGGGGGGTATCTGACGTCAGGGTACTGAAAATGATGTAAAAGACCAACCAATAACATTGATTTTTACATTTTTCTGAACCACCTCGTCTGCCGAATGAACGGAACAAAATGTTGATTTTACCGCTTAAAATGGAGTATCACTCCTCTTAGGGGGGTGGAAGGATGACATCATCCCCTACAGCCCCCGTGTCGCCACTCCTTCATTAACTCATCCCAAGGCTACATTCACTATAAAATCAAGTCAATCGGGGGGGGGGGGGGTAGCAATCCTGCTTCTTAACAATTCTCTGCGTAATACTATTTCTATTTACATTAATTGCGGTGGGTAATTACACACGAAAATGTCCAGAAAATGAACTGGACGGCATTACTTGTAGGCCATGAAGTCCACTGCGGTGTAGAAGAGTAGATATGCTGCTGACGTCTACGAAGGAGATTAAGACGGTGAAGATCATGAAAGGTTATCCAAAAGGGTTTCATCTGAACCTAATGTTTTTATTGACGCTTTGCTACAAGATTCTTTGCTTCATTATTGTTAATCCCTGCTCCCCCCTTACAATCTCAGCAAACGCTTGTAATGTTACTGTACAACTGCATAGTCAACGGGGGTGAAAGCGTTAACTTCTTATTTTTGTTATATACACCGGCTTCTAAACATTAGCAAGGATTTTCCTCAAGATTATCAATTCTTACATCCCCCTTGCGATCTATGCAGACGCTTTTAATATTACTGTACAACTGCATAACCAACAGGGGGTACAATAGCTAACCTTTTGAGACAATGCAGCGCTATCTTAACCCTTTCGCACCGGGATTGACTTTCAGTTAACTTTTAAAACCCATTTGATTCTACGCATTTCAGGGGGTAGCATAGTCAAATAACTTAGGTGAAAGCGTAAACTGTTATAATAAACTGACATTACAACATTATGTTTTTAACCCCCTGAAAGATTAGCTTTTACGGTGTCTGTCATTGGGCCATATGGCCTGTCCAGGGGTGAAAGCGTAAACTGTTGTAGAAAACTGCCATCAGAACATTTACAATATTCTGTACTTAACCCCCTGAAAAATTATCTTTTACGGTTTTTGTCATTAAGCCATATGACCCGTCCGGGGGTTTACGTGCTTTATGATACTGTGTATCCTTACCTTAAGCTTTCCCTTGTCAATTGAACTTACGCTGGTGTCATCATAGCAATACCATGATTTTTGATTCAAGCAGTACGCTGTGTAGTGACCGCTTTCAAAACTGCCGTAATGATTGACCACAGAGTAGAGACTGTATTTTGAAAAATCGGAGCCAGAGCCGACTAAGTAGCTGCTCATGTCAAGCTCAGAGATGGGGAAATCAACCTTTGTTTGGAGTTTATTGTGCCACATGCCGTCAGATGAGAACCTGGGGAAAAGATGGGGGATGTGAGAGGTAGTGAAGGTGAAGGAAGCATCTAGAAAACATGGAGAAAGGGAGGAAGACAGAGGAGCTAAGAGAAGAGTAGGAAAGGAAGCAAGGAAAGAGGCAAGCAAGTAAGAAAGTGAGCAAGAAAGTAAGCAAGAAGTGAACAAGGAAGCAAGCAAATAAGCAAGCAAGAAAGCAAGTAAGAAAGCAAGCAAACAAGCTAGCGAGAAGGAAAGTAAGCAAGGCTATAAACAGGAGACAAGAGAAGCATGCGAAAGAGACATCAAGAAATCAAGCAAGCATGAGTATGAACAAGAGTGTAAGCAAGCAACTAATCAAGCAAGCTAGCAAAAAGGTTAGTACAAAAACAAGCAAGAAATTAAGCAAACAAACAAAAAATGAAGGAAGCAAAAACAAATAGCAATCAAGCTTGATACAAGCAAAAACAAGTTAAAAATTAAGCAAGCAAGAGAGCAATTAAGCAAGAGTATGAACATGAAAGTAAGCAAGCAACAAAGCAAGCAAGCAAGAAATTAAGCAAACAAACAAAAATGGAAGAACAAGTAATTAAGCAAGAAAACAAGCAAGCAAGCGAGCGAGCGAGCTGGAGACATGCAATAAGCAAGTTAGGAATTAAGCAAACAACCAAAATTGGAAGAATGTAAGCAGCAAAAGAACAAGCAATTAAGCAAGCAAGTGAGCGAGCCAGCAAGGAATCAAGCAAGCGAGCAAACAAGCGAGCGAGCAAGCAATAACCACTTAGAAATTAAGCAAATAACAAAGCAACGACGATTTTCTTTAATACCTCTTTAGCTGGACAATGACGACAGGGGGTAACTTCCATAATTCGATTGTCTTTGTTGCTTCCCTATATGCTTTGCAGCCAGTGCATTTCCTGTTAAAAACAAAAAATAAAGATTAGATTTTTAGAGAATTGGCTGAAAAGGTATAAAAGAATTTTGTTGCTAAAATGCAGAAGGAGCAATTAACATGAAGTACTTACCAGCTATTATTTCCGCCAATCATCTCCGGTTTTGTGAAAGCACGAATGCAATCCTAAAAGTTAAAATTAGAAATATATATTTGAAAAACATAAATAATATTTTCAAGAGATAAAAGAAAGCAAAATTTATTTTCTTTAATATTTCATTTTGATAGCTACCTTTATTTATGAAATCGTAAGTAAGTTCTGATTGATTGATTAATTTTTGGCTAATTGATTGATTGATTGATTGATTGATTGATTGATTGATTGATTGATGAACTGATTGGATGATTGATTGATCGATTTATTTATTAACTGATTAACTGATTGAATGATTGACACATTGACTGAAGGACTAATACCTTTTTTAGATTAAATGATTGGTTATTGTCAGACTGATTGACTAGATCACTTCTTGCTGGCTTGCTTGATTGATTGACTGATTGATTGATTGAATAATTGGATGATTAATTGATCGTTTGATTCATTTATTGATTATCTGATTGGCTGATTGATTAAAGGTCTAATTGATTAAAGGTCTGATTGATTGATAGATTGATTGATTGACACACTGCTCCATTGTTCTCTTAACCAACCAACTACGCGAAAGATTTCCTTCACAATTATACTTACATCAAGTGAGCATGCTCTTTGTGACGTCAACTCTAATGGCAAGCAGCTGAAGACATCAAATGTGACACTCTTTTTGCCGCATGTTTTGCAACGGACAGTCGATCGAAATTGACCCTGAAATAAGTACGAGATGTGAATTTAAACAATATTTGACAGTGCAAAAATTCAAAAACTGATACCGAAATTGCCCCTGTCCAAGAAATATCCATTCTCGCTGAGGGTCATTGGGCGGAAGAGTCCCTCCAGAAAAAAAGGTGTTAATCTTTTCAATTTGTAACGAAATTTGCGGGAGCTTTCCTTTCCCCCAGTAATGTTCCTGAAAACTCCTAAAGCCACACCAGGAGAGTAATTGGGTAAATAATGTATTCACCCATCAGGCACGCCCGGAACGGGGGGCCGGGGGGGGGGGCTGTAGCTTTTTTGCCACTGTGTTATGTTGAAGTCATATGTTTCTAATCGCACTATATCTATACCTATTGCATTTGTGTTCTTCTTGCCATTATCCCCATCACAAAGCTTTGGAATCTCTCAACCTTTTTATCGACTTCTAAGGAGCACCATCATAAACTTGAGTAAAAATAAAATCACGCCCAAATAGGGCCACGCCTGATCTTCAAAGCCCTCTGACTCGAAAATATGCTCCGGCGTCCCTCCCTATTCATTCTCCTTATAAAGGAATTCAAGGCAATAAGCTTTTTATCTACAGAAATTAGGCTTCTACTCTGCCATGAATAACGATGGCAAAACTCCTGAGTTAAAAGAAGAACCTGCCTGGTTATTCATGAATGACAACAATTTTGTTCCAGGCAGCTGCAATTTTTGGAGTAACAACACAAGAGAAGCTTAGTGTAAGTTAACCCTTTCACCCCTGGACGGGCCAAATGGCCAAATGACAAACAATGGAAACGATGATTTTTCAGGGGGTAAAGTGCAAAATATTGTAAATGTTCTGATGGCAGTTTTCTATAACAGCTGACGCTCTCACCCAAGTTATTTGACTATGCTACCCCCTGAAAAGCGTAGAATTATATGGGTTTTAACAGTTAGCTGAAAATAAATCCGGGTGCGAAAGAGTTAAGCAAATGTTTATATCTTGGTAAAGCATACCTGAAACAAGTCTACAATGATGGAATCATTATTCTTTGCATAATCTTTCCACGCTTTCAACGCAGAGATGTTGTCTGGAACATTGTCATTGTTCTGTTCGATCATCGGTGTTCGCTTTTTGATCTACAAAATTAAGAGTTTGAGTACTGAAATCCTGTGATTGCTAAGAAAGTTTGAGTACTGAAATCCCGTGATTGCTAAGAAAGTTTGAGTACTGAAATCCTGCAATTGCTAAGAAAGTTTTAGTACTGAAATCCTGCAATTGCTAAGAAAGTTTTAGTACTGAAATCCTGCAATTGCTAAGAAAGTTTTAGTACTGAAATCCTGTGATTGCTAGGAAAGTTTGAGTACTGAAATCCTGCGATTGATAAGTTTGAGTTCTGAAATCCTGTGGATGCTAAGAAAGTGGGAGCAATGAAATCCTGCGATTGCTAAGAAAGTTTGAGTAGTGAAATCCTGTGATTGCTATAAAGTTTGGTTTGAGTACTGAAATCCTACTCACCTTATTTGTATCTTCGTGAATCCCATCCATAAAAAACATCAAAAACTCGTGGGCATCCTGTTGTTTATACCCTGCAAATTGACTTGCAAATCGACCAATCGCTGCTTTGAAATCCAGTGGAGAGACAGAGCGATATTGCCCGGACCACAGGACCTTGATGAGGAAGGCAAGTTCTTTGGCAACTTCTTCTGGCCTACGGTTCATGCTTTTGCTGTTCAAGTGCTTTAAGTAGTGCCCATTGTTGAAATACAATGCGAGTGGGTTGGTACTGCTTAGGCATTGGATAACCGAGTTCATGTAACATGTGTTACCCAGGTTTTTCAACCCGGTAAGATTCCGTCCCTGTAACGATAACAGACGTATTTACACTCTACAAGCAGACAGTTACACGTTTAACGAATCTTTAGAAGCAGATGTGTCTATGAGATGTAGTTACCTTGCTGCCGTAGATAGGGGACAGTCCTTCAAGTCTTGACTTCGATAGAGGCTTTGTTGATCGATCAACCAGCTGCCTCTTTGGTTGCCTGTGATTTAAAATATGACAGACTTTAGGGATCAATTCAATTCAATTCAGAATTCTCCAAACCATGCGTAAGAGAACAGAAAATAAGACCCGCAAAGCAACTAAACAGAACAGAACACTATCAGTGAAGTTTCTTAAAGGTGTAGCTTAGTACCTTGATTAACGATATATATAAAGATATTCACAGAAATTACATCAGACGCAACACTTACGCCGGTTTCGACGATCTATCGACAACTGGACGAAACGGCTTCAAATTCTCTTTATCCTCTTCGAGATCCGCTAGGTTTGGGGTGGATAGCGATCGTTTTAGCGACGATGTTGTTTCGCCTGGCTCTGTCGTAACCGGCGGTTCCGGTGCTTTGCGCTTCTGCATCATCGCAGCGTCTCTTTCTCTGCTTGCATAGAAATCAGGTGGCAGCTCCCAATGCGTTGATTTTGTTGTGTGGTCCAGGTAATACACCCGACCAGTCCGCCGGTCAATGCTTTTCTCCCAGCCGCATGGTAATCCAGCGCTTGTAATAATCTAAATAAATTACAGTGTGTAATGGAGTCATGTGTGAAAATAATAATTTACAGAACAAAAACTCCCAACTAACATTCTATGATGACTTCAAAGGTATCTTATTGAATCTTATGATGATGCTCAGCCATCCGCACCCCATCGTTATCCAAGCGTAACCAGAACAAAACGTATAAATCACTTAAACAATCATCTGATTGATCAATCTGTCAGTCAATCATTCAATCAATCTATCAATCATAAAATTAATCAACCTATCAATCAAACCAAAAAGTAATTAATCAATCACTTAATCAAACAATCAATCAATCAACCAATCAACTAATCAAACAATCAATCAATCAATCAATCAATCAATCCATCTATTAATCAATCAATCAATGTATCAAACAATCAATCAAAATTAACTTATCAATCACTTAATCAAACAATCAATCAATCAACCAATCAACTAATCAATCAATCAATTTATCCTTTGCTTACCTCTGATTTACTCCCTTTAGGCTCCGTTCTTTGCTCCTGTGCAGCTCCTCCAGCTGTTTTAGGCCTGGGCTGTTCCAGCGGCAACGAGTGCGGTTGGTCATTTCTGAGTACTGGTTTCGGAACTCCATGCTGACCAGCTACTCCAGCGGCACCGACCCCCGGCTGATGCTGGCTAACAGTATACTGATTGGATGGCTGTGGCGGCTGATTGGCCGGGGGACCGCTATTAACTGCTGGTCTAGCTTGGCCTGAAGCCGGAGCATTGCTATTAACCGGACTAGGATTGGTGTTTCCAGATGGGATTTTATTACTTGGGCCTGGTGCAGAGAGACTTTTTGACGGGGAATCACCCATTCCCACACGTGGCTTAGAACCATCGGCAGTTGGTAGCTCACTGAATGACGTGTAATTCCCGGACCGTGGGAATGTCTTTGATGAAAATTCCCCAGCCGGAACAGACTTGTTGTTTTGGCCATTCTGTGGAACGGAAAACGACCTTCGAGGAGCCGGGTTCTGTCCGCTTTCAGGATTGTTTGCTAGGGAAGTTATCTGGCTATTTGCCCGAGGCACAGTGGCATATTGTCCGGGACCAGGACCGGTAGAACCAGGCGGGTTATCGACTGAACCGGGCCTCTGCGGAAGAACTTTAACCGGTGACTGGCGAGCATCTTTCAAACTCGATGCTGTGCCGGATGGATCCTTTTGAAACATTACATTAAGACGTGGCTGTCCATCTCTTCCTAGCGAGCCAAAATGAGGCCGTTTTTGTCCGGCGGTAGCTTCCGGGTTTCCTGTCTCGGACAGGGCATGCAGCTGGGCATCGAAGTCTTCAATACCACCATGGGGATGGTTCGTTCCAACCGGACTATTTGTCAGACTCCCAAGTGACCCGTATCCGGATTCCTTCCTGGAATATTTAGCTGTTATGATTTCAAAGTCATCTTTGTCTTTACTCGGCTTTTGGTCTGTCTTTGGTCCGTGATCAGTGCCAAACTTGGTTCCTTCCCCACCGGCTTTCGCTCCGGGTCCGGGCATCTGGGACGGTATGTTGTCATTTCGACTCGCATCCTTCCTTGCATCATTTATGGGGATGTCCTTCAATTCAAAATGATTGGCTTTAGCACTGTCCAATCGATTACTAGTATCTCTGTTGGTCATCTCCTGGTTGTTCCCATTTCTGAGATCATTGGCTCCCGAAGGTTCAGTTCTTGAACGCATGTCATCTCCCCCTGGTTCAACTTTCTTCGGATAGCCCAAATGATTGCCACTTGCATTGGGCATGATAGCTGAAGGATCTACTTTTTGCTTGTTGCTAGGGGGGCCATCTAACTGACGACGTAGTTTTGCCAACAAATCACCATCTTGATTTCCTAAAAAATGTTTAAAAATAAGAAAAATAAGAAATTAATCAAGACTATAAAAAAATGGTTGAAAGATACGGATGGGTGATTCCTCTCCTCTCCGCTATTCTACTTCTTTTACTTTCCTTTCCTTTCCTTTCCTTTCCTTTCCTTTCCTTTCCTTTCCTTTCCTTTCCTTTCCTTTCCTTTCCTTTCCTTTCCTTTCCTTTCCTTTCCTTTCCTTTCCTTTCCATTCCTTTCCATTCCTTTCCTTTCCTTTCCTTTCCTTTCCTTTCCTTTCCTTTCCTTTCCTTTCCTTTCCTTTCCTTTCCTTTCCTTTCCTTTCCTTTCCTTTCCTTTCCTTTCCTTTCCTTTCCTTTCCTTTCCTTGTCTTTCCTTTCCTTTCCTTTCCTTTCCATTCCATTCCTTTCCCTTCCTTTTCCTTTCCTTTCCTTTCCTTTCCTTTCCTTTCCTTTCCTCTCCTCTCCTCTCCTCTCCTCTCCTCTCCTCTCCTCTCTCTCCTCTCCTCTCCTCTCCTCTCCTCTCCTCTCCTCTCCTCTCCTCTCCTCTCCTCTCCTCTCCTCTCCTCTCCTCTCCTCTCCTCTCCTCTCCTCTCCTCTCCTCTCCTCTCCTCTCCTCTCCTCTCCTCTCCTCTCCTTCTTTTCCTTTCTTTTCGCTGGGTACCATGCATTTCTCCACCCTCCCCTGCAATACCTCCTATGCCTTAAATGCCTACTTCAAAACACCTCACTTCTCTTACCACACTTAAGATCTACACCCACATTGCTAGACAATACATTATTCAAATCACACCTGTGAATCCCCTGGGATCATTTGCAACATCATTCTTCTCTACTTTGCCAGACACATCTACACCCCTCGTAGATTTTCCATTCATTCCAGAACTGTAAAAAAATGCATCAAAAACATCATTGGCCTAATATTATGCCAATGCATAAATAATATTAATTAAGCAAAATTTTATGGCTAATGCATAAATTAACATTAATTAAGCAAAATTTTATGGCCAATGCATAAATTAACATTTATTAAGCAAAATTTTATTGCTAATGCATAAATCAACATTAATTAAGCAAAATTTTATGGCTAATATTAAAATTAACATTAATTAAGCAAAATTTTATGGCCAATGCATTAATTAACATTTATTAAGCAAAATTTTATAGCCTCTTTGTAACCAAGAGAATAACAGGGTAAATGGTCCGTAGTTGTGAGCACCGTTCGTGGCTGCACCCTACTATATTCAACTAAGTATGACTCAAATTATACCTATCTCTTCCCAAGGGTATAAATGGGTACCTGGTGCGTAATTATGAGCGCTGTTTGAGGCTACATGCTGCAGTATGAACTTACGTATAGCAACAAGGGAAAAGTGTAAGGTGGGCAGAGTACCCTCTGGCCGGGACCGTCGATAGAGGGGGGGGAGGCGTTGTTCGGAGGTCCGGGGCCCGCAAAAATTTTGTTCAATTAGAAAATTGATTGCTCACTTGGGCCCGGTGCAATGAAATACCCCGGGGCCCGCCCTGGCTCTCGACGGCCCTGCTTATGGCTAATAACAGACTTTGAAACATCACTTTCCACCTTTCCAACATGATACGAATAGATGTCAAAAAAACGATACGAACCTTTCATTGTCTACATTTATGCCACGAAGGGATGGGTAACTCAAACTTGAAAGGGACGTCGTTGGATCTGGCATTGCAGTGGCTGCTTTTGGTTTCTGCAATTGAAAACATTTGAAACAGTAAAAGGCTTGAAATAACTAAAGCAGTAAAAGGGCTGTTTACAATGCACAATTTTCTCCTAGCCATGATTGATGCTTTTGTATGTAATCCAGAAAATATCTGTAGGAAAGTCGTGTTTAATCCAGATTTTAGTAAATCCATGCAAAGCGATGGATAGTGGCGCTCCAATCTGTTGAATCAAGATTTCAGCAACCTTGATCTCGATTTCATATGGGTATTAAAAAATTTAGTAACTGATTTAAGATTCTTTATTTTTGCTGCCAATTGAATCCAAGAAAAACCCTGGGTAGCAAATTTCTTGTCGGTTAAATCCAGAGTAAGCAATCTTCATCTCTATTTCGTAAAAATTGAGGAATAGGATTAAAATTCTAACAATGTTTAATCCAGATTATAACAATCTTGATCCGGATTTTAAATGAGTAGAATATACCAGATTTGGATTAGATAAGATGAAATCTAAGATTCATATCATTATCCCATCAAATGATCTGTTCAATTAGATTTATATTTATTGAATCTAGATCTTAAACACTTTATCCATGGATTTGACGTGGAGAATCAAAGCACATCCAAATATCTAATCCAAGATTTCTTACCGATTTCTTATAGAATGGATCCGTACATAGAGAAGGATAATACAGCTGCCATCCGTTGAATCCAGAGTTTAGTAATCTTGGTTCAGATTTCATTGGGCTCAACGGATTAAGAATCGCATCTTTCAGAATCTGAATCGGTGAATCCTCCCCAGTATTTTCACGCGTGCTGTCGTGATCCATGATAATCACGTGATCCTTTGTACCACGTGTTATCCAAACTTCCCATACATTCTTCGGCAGCCGTCGTTCAATGCTATTGACATTAGCCCCCGGTTTTAACAGCTCTTCTCTGACATTTATCAGGCTTATCGAATGACTTTTAATGCGAGAGGCGGCGAATTCGTCCAGGGGTCGTGTATCGATGATCAGGATTGAGCTTAGATTGTCGGATTTTAAAAGATTGTAGAGCTCGTCCGGTGCCATCCACGGATCAACTTTTCGTGTGATCTTTGTCGGCGGATTCCCATCCACCTCATCATCTGGAATGAGATTAGTTGTAAGAAAGACAGATGCGATCAAGACTTAGAAATTTTCAAACCCTCTCTTACTCAAAAGAAAAAACTACAAATGATCCAGGATTTTCGGAGAACACAGATCTAATTAAAGGCTTTACTGAGAAAACAGAAATCCAGGTTTAGGGCATATACCCATCTAGATCACGTGTTACGAATCACTTTCACGTGATCAAATATTCAACTGTCTCCATGGGAGGCTGCTGCAGACATGCGATAGTTAATCAAATTAAATTCGAGGTAATGTTCATGTGACCACTATAGGTTCCACCAAAAGGATCTGTGCAGGAAATGATTTGATTTTTTTGGGCATTCCCTATTTTCATGTGACCAGTATAGGCTCCACCAATAAAATCTTAGCAGAAAATGCTTCAGCATATGTAGGTACGCCTTATGTTCATGTGATCAGTATAGACTCCACCAATAGGATCTTAGCAGGGTATGACTTATGGCAAATAATTGACACGATGAAAAAGACATTTTACATACCAAGATCTGGAACATTTGGCAAAGAATTGAAGAGTGTACCATTAGGCTGAATAAATAACACACAATATAATGTAATATAGTTTGATAAAATGTGATTTAATATGAGACAATTGATATATGTTATAATGTAGTACAATATGGTATAATGTAAATATAATGACAGTTTAAACAGACAAACAAACACGTCATCAAAGAAGCATTGGTTTGCAGAAACACAAGTACAAATCAATCAATCAGTCAATCAATCAATCAATCAATCAATCAATCAATCAATCAATCAATCAACCAATCAATCAAACGATAAAAAAATCAATGAATCAGAGGATCATTAAATAATCCAATCAATTAATCAATTAAACAGTCAATCAATCAATAATTCAATCAATAAACCAACTAATCAATCAATCAATCAATCGATCAATAACTAATCAATCAATCAATCAATCAATGAGCGATTTAAAAAATCAAAGACAAACAGTACCTCAGCTGGTGGTTTATTTTCTTTAGGGACATTTTGATTCGTTTTAGGCTGAAGTGTGGTTTCTGGGTGCCTACCGAGAAAAAAGCATGGGATATAAGCAACAAAACTGTGAATGAAGATTAGAATATTAGAATTAAAAGGAAATGGTTACAATGTTTGCATTAAAAATTTGCAAAAGAATATTCAATGCTAATTGAAGTGTTACCTGAATTTGGCATCAAGGTTTGTGGTTTGCGTGTTGTGCTTGCCTGAAGAATCCTCCTTGCCTAGGATAAAAAGCAGCTGTGGGTTTATGGACAAATGAAAACAAGGCAGAAATTGGCAGGAAGTTGTGCTACTCATAAGCCAGTTTGCAGAGTTTGGCTGGTCTTGGCAAGATCTTGGGTGCGCCGAAAGTCCCACACTTCTGGCGAGGTTGCTCAAAAAAAAGGACACTATGGGTACCATTGCATAAACATAACGATTTCAAAATCTGAGGGGCGCCCGGGTGCACTATCTTAGGCAGTTAAGAATTATATTGGGTGCGCCATTGCCATAATCTACATTCAAGCTCATAACACATCTATTGAAAGAAAAGGGACATTGGTTTTTGTAGGGAAGTGGGGGGGGAGGGGGTAGAATGGCACTTAATGATATTCAAATTAAAGATAGTGAGAGGATAGTTTAAAGGGGGATGTTTGCTAACCTTTGGCTGCATTTGATGATTTTCTGTCTGATTCGAGCTGTTCATACCTGGATGGAAAAAATAATGTTGATAACTTAATCGGGAATTTTAAAGGGGGAGGGTAGGGAAGAGTAGGGTAGGGTAGGGAAAGGAAGGGAACAAAATGGGAAAAAAAGGTAAAGGAAGGAAGAGATAGGAAAATAAATGAAAGGAACAGAATGGAAAAGAAAAGAACAGAGCAGAACAGAACAGAACAGAACAGAAGAGAAGAGAAGGGAAGGGAAGGGAAAGAAAGGGAAAAGATCATGCAATGAAAAAGAACGCCACAAACCTTGCCTGAAGACTCTTTGACAAAGTCTCTGCTCTTTCCATTGCCATCATAATATTTTTGATATTAATGATTTCATTGTAGAATTTCTAAAATATTGAGAAATATTGAGAAATATTTGAAAACAGAAATCAAGCTTAAACAAATTAGAAATAAATATATTTGAAAATTAAAATGAAAACAAATTTGAACCACTATGACCTTGGCATAAAACAGCATAAAACATTCGTTCTCGCAACTTTCTCCATTCTCATAGACATAATATTTATTTTTATTTTAATTCATATTTATTAGAACGTATTCTATTAGGGGACGTTCTGTCTTCAATTAGCCACACTACCGAGAGAGCCCCCCCTTTAAGTAAATCACTGGATATCATCATCAAAGGTCTCATTTAATCCAAAGGGTGCCCCAATCTGGATGCCCCTATACTATAAAATAATGCCCCTTTTTCTGATGTTCCCCCACTTTTCAAAACATTCCTACACCCCTGAATCCTTTTTCTGTTATCAAAATATTAAAAGCATTAAGTTTTAGGAAATAAAATTCTAACCTTCTGTTTTTGGTATTCATATGTATTCTTGATTGCATCAAAAACATGAAAGAATCGCATGAATAATATGTAGGAATTCTCTTCATCGCCATCTTGAAATTTCGCTTCTCCTTTTTTGAAAATATCTGCAATTGACTTACAGTACCTGGGAAGAAATGGCGAATTTTATTCAAAATTGTATTGTGCTTGATTGCTCAGTTTAGATATTGTTATCTACTTCCAAATTCCATCTATTATACCCTATATGCCCAGTCTGCAGATTGCTCAGTTTAGATATCGTTATCTACTTCCAAATTCCATCTATTATACCCTATAAGCCCAGTCTGCAGATTGCTCAGTTTAGATATCGTTATCTACTTCCAAATTCCATCTATTATACCCTATTTGCCCAGTCGGCAGATTGCTCAGTTTAGATATCGTTATCTACTTCCAAATTCCATCTATTATACCCTATAAGCCCAGTCTGCAGATTGCTCAGTTTAGATATCGTTATCTACTTCCAAATTCCATCTATTATACCCTATTTGCCCAGTCGGCAGATTGCTCAGTTTAGATATCGTTATCTACTTCCAAATTCCATCTATTATACCCTATATGCCCAGTCTGCAGATTGCTCAGTTTAGATATCGTTATCTACTTCCGAATTCCATCTATTATACCCTATATGCCCAGTCTGCAGATTGCTCAGTTTAGATATCGTTATCTACTTCCGAATTCCATCTATTATACCCTATATGCCCAGTCTGCAGATTGCTCAGTTTAGATATCGTTATCTACTTCCAAATTCCATCTATTATACCCTATATGCCCAGTCTGCAGAGCATGGCAGAACTCGATAAGATCTCACATGTGCAGGCAACAAATTAGGGTTGCACAGTGTGGGTGTACCCATTTTCTTGGGTGTACCAGGCAGCTTTAGGTAGTATGAAACTGCAGGTGAACCTATATTGAGCCTAAAGTAATGCTATGTACGTGTGCAAGGCCTAATTTTTGGGGTGCACTTCGATCTGCTTCAAATTTTCTTGGCGTGAAGGTGCCATGCTCTGCAGACTGGCTTTATGCAATCATAACACAGCATAAAAAAATAAATACAGGCGGAAATAAAACATAAAAGTACTGTTATATTTATTAAACGTATTTAAATTTATTTATTAGAAATTAGAGTATTGGTAGGAAATCAAGCTTCACCAAGAAATGAAGTACAAGAATTGTGATGATAAAAATATTCATTCCAATTCAAAGTAAGTGTTAAATTTTTTGTTATATTTGTTATGTTACTTTAATTTCTATATATTTAAATATTCATTAAGATTTATTTAACATTATATATCTATATACTTATTAACATTTATTAAATATTATATCTATGCAGAAGAAAATTGATGGAGATAGAGCATGAAAGGAAATGATCTTATGTTTTTTCATGCTTGTCAAAAAACTGTGAAGAGGAAATATTGCTGAAATCTGCAAAGGTTTATTTCATTAAAAATTTAAAAGGTATGAAGTTATTAACAAGATTTATTGAACTCAAGGTCCCTTTAAAATATGTTATATAATCCACACGAAGTAGAAAGTTCCCTTCCTAAACGAGAGCAGAAAAATCTATGGATAGTGGTTTCAAACTCAAGACGTTCAAACTTGAACAGAAACTAAGAATTTACATCATGAGATTGTCACCGTATATTGAATAACAACAAGGAAGGTTATAAAACCTTATGTAAGAACTCATGTTATCATCTTAATTACTTAGTTTTGGCTTTTGCTTAATAATCACGTTATTATTGAGATTTGAAGCACATCTGTTGAGCAACTTGCTTACCTTACGCATTTGTATTCAACAAAAAACGAAATCATGGCGTTTCAATTTGGCATTTTTTACTGATTGTAACAAAACGCAGTTATCCAAAACTTTACCAAGCTCTTGATTAAATGTGGTACTTTTAGCATTACTCCGATGAATAAAATGCTTTAAAGATGGACTGCTTTTATCCGTTTCCGTAATAAAGCAAGTTGGCAATGACCTTGAGACGAAAAAGACAAGACTAGGCCCGTATCCTTCGTCAAAGTCGACAAAACAACATTGAAATTAACTTACTGTTTGCACTGTAAATCACCCTTTATATTGATTTTCACATTTTCTGCATGCCAGTTCAACTCACTGATGGAGTTTGCAACGGCTAATGGCTTTGCTTTTCGAGGTGCGGGCATCTTTATGCCTTCGTTTCGATGATGCTTCAGTTCTCCTCACTCCATCTTTGAAAGTTTTGAAATTTGCTATGATGTCATCATTGTTAAGTAGCTTGTTCCTTCGCAGAGGTAACAGTGCCAGGAAAACAGAAAGTAAAAACTCTAACAAATTACATGTGCAGTATAAGGGAAGGTCCTTGGAAAGTTCGGAAAACCCAGGGGCTCCGATAACGGGGTTCCGGGGGGGGGGCATTCCCTCCACTTTTAACTTCTGGAAGACAGTTCATCATGTTGTGCCGACGTAAATTTTTAACAACAAAGTCCCCATCGGCCCCCCTTACTTTTTGGAACTCGTCAGGAGCTGTGCGAAATTTGAAATTTGACCAATATAATTGCAGATTGCGAACTTAAAATTAGGATAGCTAGCCTAAAATAAGGTTTCCAATTTGAGATAAAGACTAGTTCTTTAACATTTATCGTGATTTATAAAAACCTCACCTTTACACAAAAGCGAAATAAGCTGTCAACAATAAAATACAACAAAAAGACCAGAGATTATCGCAAAAAGAACTAACAATATAACTATTAAATTATCTAAAGCGAATTTTATAAGTTTTTATTTCCATTGGTTCTACTTGAATCAGTTTTGTTGAGTCAATCAACGACTTTTCGTGCATCATTGTGAGGGAAGTTTCTGCTAAGCTTTTGATGTGTAATGGTTGGAAGGACTCTGCAAATGTTACCTGTAAGAAACGAGAATGCCCCTGATAACATGATTTATCAATATGGGGTACTGTGTAATAACATGTGATGTAATGTAACGTAATATAATGTTATGTAATGTGATATAATGTAATGTGATACAATGTGATGTTATGTGATGTAATGTGATGAAATGTAATGTAATGTAATGTAGTGAAATGTAATGTAATGTAATGTAGTGAAATGTAATGTTATGTAATGTAGTGAAATGTAATGTTATGTAATGTAGTGAAATGTGATGTAATGTAACGTGATACAATGTGATGTTATGTGATGTGATGTAACATGATGTAATGTGATGAAATGTAATGTAATGTTATAAAATGTAATGTAATGTAAAGTAGTGAAATGTAATGTAATGTAATGAAATGTAATGGAATAAAATGTAATGTATTGTAATTTAATGTAATGTAATTTAATGTAATGTAATGTAATACTTTTTAATGTAATGGAATGAATTCAATTTAGTTTAATGCAATGTAATGAAATGTAATATGATGTAATGTACTGTTATGCAATGCAATGTAACTAATGCATTGCACTATGATTTAATGTAGTACAACGTTATGCAATGTGATTTGGACCTGACTTGGATACTAATCAAATAAAACACGATTCAAATTACCTTTTGCTTATCTGATTCGCAAATGTGAACAAAATTACAATCATAACCGATGCGATGGATTAGAAGGGCTGCTGTTGAATCTGCCTCTCTTCCAGTCGCTTTCTCGATCGTTCTGAGGTTCAGCATGAACTGGTCGCAAGGCCAAGAAGTGTGCAAGCCGACAAATGAAGTCTTATAAACAGACCTGTCCAGTGTCGATGCTTTCGTTGTCATCAGGAACTGCGGGTGTTGAAGTCTTTGAAGTAGGGCCACGGCATCCTGTGACGGGTATGCTGTGGGTATCGGCCTCTGGGCCTAGGACGAAACAAGATGTATTAAAGATGAAAGAAAATGCAAATCGTGTGCGAGTGTAAAGGAGACGTCAGGAGCAATGCATGCGGCATAAGGTCTGGGTCGAAGTTCAAAGGCCTAAGGGCAAAGGTTTAAGTTCTTAGATCAAAGTTCAAAGGTAAGTATTCTAAAATCTAAGTTCAAAGGTCTGCGGTCTGAGTTCTAAGTTTAAAGGTCGAAGGTCAAATGCTCAGGTGCAAAGGTCTAACATAAAAGGAATAAGTTCAAGGACTGATGTTGAAAGGTCATAGGTCAAAAGTGAAATCTCAAAAAAATAAGGTCAGATTACTATGATAAATTTGTCCATACAAAGAGTTTCAAGGATTCTGAATAGGTTTCAAGAGGTTACCTGAACTCTTGGCTTGGCAAATTTCTCTAAAACTAACAAGAAATTCGACGGTGTAACTTTGTTGTCGGTGACACCTTGGCCAAGCCCTCTGTTGTCATCCTGAAATAGCCGCCTATCCAAAACGACCTCGATCTGACCTGGATTCAAGGTAAAGTAACCGTTTAAGGTGGATACAGGATTCGCGGAAAAGATATTGATAACAATTCTAGCGCATTTTTGAAAAACTGGCAACTGACGAGAAAGAAAAACTTTGCAATTTACATTATTTACATGTGTTATCTGTATCAGTAAAATACTCAGCTACTAACTCACTAATGAGTATATAGGTTAACGGTTTGTTGTTGATTCCTGATTTCCGCTGAACGCCTTTGTTCATGCTAACCTGCCTCAACCTTCAGCATGAGCATAATACAAAATTTGCTGCAAAATGGAGTTTGGCCACTTCGAAGAAGATAAATTCGTGGAATTCGGTTCACTTTTCAGTGTGCTCAATTATGCTAGATTTCAATCTTTAACAATACCTTCTTTTAAGCTGGCTACTCCATTTGACTGAGCTGATAATATAGAGAATCTCCTATGCTGGTCTTGCACAAATGCGGTCGCAGGCATCGGGTAGAAATTCGCTTGCAACGGCAATTTGTCAAGAGTCTTTCGACGTTGTATCTGCAATGGAAGAAATAATAATACTAATAATGATAATCATAATAATGAACGAATATTCAAACTGGATAAAACACCTCAACTACCTAAAGCTGTTATAAATGTGTGTCCAGCAGAGTAGAAATATTAAATAAAAGAATAAAAGAGTAGCTAGCTATAAAGTTCGATAGCTACCACTTATTAGGAGAAATTTAGTGTTGCAAAATAGCTTCTTCTCTCATCAATTTATCAGATCTGGGCCAGTACAGTCTTGAAATAAGGCTGGCAAAAGGACGACAAAAAACATGGCTCAGAAGGTTATGAATATGAGGCGGTGTTAATAGAAAAGGAGAATCGAATGTTTAGCATTGAAGGGAAAAATTGAAGGAAACCTATTGAAAAATAAACAAAGTAGTTTGAGACAATGTGACGCGACTCATGTTTCTTGACAGTCATGTTAGTTCCGGTTATTTACTTGTATTAGCTTGATATACTGCTGTGCTGCTGTGTTAGTTTAATACCACGTTTATTGTTGCATGCTGTTGTTATGTTCGGTTCAGTATTACGAAGTATCCATAAATCTAGTTTCCTAAAACTTTATTTAAACCAAGCAAAAGGTAGAAAAAGGATGGCGTTTGAGAATGGTATGATGGACGAATTGGAGGCTCTTGGGAAGCTTGCGAAGTTCTGGAAGAATCATTTAATAGAACCATTTGGACTTTGCACTGGCATTTTCACCAACGTCGAGAGCCATGACAAATAGATAGACCAATGACGCAGAATCAACAACATCTGTTGAAAGTATGATGTAATGAACGAAAACGGCTCAACGATGTCTGCCTTGAGAAGACTATAATCGCAAAGATGTTGCTGTGGAGGAGCATGCTCTTGCTGTGAAATGGCACGTGATCAATGAAAGACGTCATTATCATGTGATAAGTTAATTGCAGAATGAAACGTATATATTTCAAACCTGGAAGCCATTGAGATCAGTGAAGAATTCCCTGTCCACGTTGTTAATTCCACTTTCGATGCGCATTATCAGTTCCTGGAAAAGGAGAGATTAGAGGCTAATAATTAAAACGAGGCTAGATCAATATGGTGGCTAAACAGGCAGGAGAAAATGAAATTCTCAAAATGATTTGTAATACATTAGCGTTGCACATGAAGTCCGTACTAATCAATCAGTACTAATGTGTAGAGCCTTTGCTGTTGTATGACTGCATTATCACCGGGGGTTAAAGGGTGAACTCTCTCGACCTGAAGAAGAGATGCGCTCGAGACCTTATCAATTAAACATCTTTAATGTGGCAGGTTGCTAAAAGTCGTTACCGTATTAAAGGCTTCTCGTATATCAACAAGATTCTTGATGTCAATCGCTTTGGCCTCGTCAACTGAAAACAAGGCAGAAAGTTTCAGCTTTTTCTTTAAGCAGAAGTGACAAATAAATAAGTGAACAAATAAACAAATAAATAAATAAATAAATAAATGAATAAATCAATTAAATCATTTATTCATTTATTCATTCATTCATTCATTCATTCATTCAATCAATCAATAGATAGATAGATAAATAAATAAATAAATAAATGAATAAATAAATAAATAGATAAATAGATAAATATATATAAATAGATGAATAGATAAATAGATAGATAAGTACATAAATAAATGAGTAAGTAAAAAATTAATGAGTGTCGCCGGTAGCAGCCCAGGGCAAGATGTACACACAAAATTGTTCTCTCTCTACCAGGGAGTATAAATGGGTACCTGGTCCGTAGATACCAGCACTCTCTGTGGCTGCACACCACGATTACGCATAGCAACCAAAAGACATGTCAAATGGGTAGAGTAGCTTAGGGCTTATAACAAACTATAAACCACTACAAATGAATAAAACATTTGTCAATTTTACTAGCCGTATCACTTGTCCAAGAAAAAATAAACGTAAATTGAGATGAAGAATAAGGGTGAATACTCACCATCGACATGGTAAACCCTTGAAGAAACGGTTGCAAATCTCAGCTGAGCAAGAACCTCTGTGAACTAAAAATAAATAAAATTTTGGCGATAAAACTTCACGTCTTTTTTGGAACTTAGATGCTTAGATATCGAAGAATCGAAGATAGTTCTATAAACAAGGGATCGAAGATAGTTCTAAATAATTTTAAAATGTATTGCATACCACTTTGCCTTTTGTAACAACGATTGCTGCACTAGAGACAGATATTTCCTGCACAAAGGAAACGTAAAGAAAAGTCACTGAAAAGATTTTACTTCGAAACTATACGCAGTGTTTAGTTTTGACTCGCTGAGTCTTACAAAGTGTGTCTTAGTCATCGAAAGAAAGGGAAGAAATTCGTGTAAAATTTTTCTCACAATGCCTTGCGAGCTATAGTTCAGCTATTTTATGGGTTGTGCATGTAAACTGGAAGGAAAGGAAGACAAAAGTATACAGTTACCATACGCTAATGGAGACCTTTATGCCGGGGCGGTATATTAGTTATATAATAGATAAATATTAAATCATTATCCGATCATATTTGCTTCGTAGTCCTGCCACTTTTTGTTGCTCGCTATCTCCGTTAAAAGTAAACTGTACCAATTGTGAGGGTTCACAGAAGGAAGGAACAATAGAGGTTGATTGGCTGTAGATGGTGCTGGAATTTATATTGCAACCAATGAAATATCTGAAGATTTCTTTTGATAAGAAGGAGGGGAAGGAATGCATTGGACAGAAACATCTTTTTCATTCAGAAAAATCACTGAAAATCGCAATGGTCTCAATTGCTGCAATCCGTATCCTGAGAATAGTTGTGCCGAATTCTACAAACAATGATTTCACGCTACAGGCAAATATGTCATATGGCTCCAGTTGTTATCATTCGCGAGACACTTCTAATGTTCCTTTTAGCACGTATTTAACAAAAATGAGATTATAATAATGTCACAAATAAAGATATGTCTCACATTTGCTGGTCCATCTGGTAAAAACAGATATGCGCCACTCTTGTCATTTTCATTTCGTGTTCCATATGACATATATTTCATCTCCATTTTGATCTTCTCTTTGTCTGATGACAGCGCAACAGCCTTGAAGAAAATCGATCAAAAATAAAATAAATATGGATAAGCCATTGCAATATGTTGCTCTCCTACTTAGCATTAAGCATTAAATAGAGTATGTCAATTAAACACATGGTGCCTTTGCAACATTATACTGCTCTCCTGCTTAGCATTCAGCATTAAATGGAGATGAGTATGGCAGCTAAACACACGGTTCTACTAAGGGACTAGCCATTGCAACATTATACTGCTGTCATGCTTAGCATTCAGCATTAAATGGAGATGAGTATGGCAGTTTGTAGGGGAGTTTTTTTCACAATAAAACAACTTACCCTGAGCAATCCAACACCGGCATCGAATGTCGCTTCTAGTTGAGAATTTCTGATCAAAATGTCTTCGCTTCTGCCTCTTTTTACATCGAATGCTGGGCTGTTATGCGAAATAAAGAAAACATGTATGAGTAACAAATCTCGAAACAAGTTACCCCCTGTATATAATGAAATGAAATGAACATGAAACTGAAAATTGGATTCGTACTTAGCATCAGCCGGGGGCTTTTCATTCAGATATTCAACACGTGACAAGGAACCAGTCTTTGCTCTCTTTATTGAGTAGGTTGAGATGCCAAGTGGGGCAGTGGTTGCAACAAATGCAAGCTGCAATCAAAAAAGTTGAATTTAGATCAAAATATAAACACAATGCAATACAACACAATACAATACAATACAATCCAATACATTACAATACAATACCATACAATACAATGCAATACAACACAATTCAATACAATACAATACAATCAAATACATTACAATACAATACAATACAATACAATGCAATAGAATACAATAGAATACAATACAATACAATACAATAAAGTACAGTACAATACAATACAATACAATACAATACAATACAATACAATACAATACAATACAATACAGTACAATACAATACAGTGCAATACAATACAATACAATACAATACAATACAATACAATACAATACAATACAATAAAGTGCAATAAAATGCAAAACAATACAATACAATGCAATACAACACAACACAATACAATGCAATGCAATACCTTACAAAACAATACAGTGCAATAAAATGCAATGCAATACCTTACAAAACAATACAGTGCAATAAAATGCAAAACAATACAATGCAATACAATACAATACAATATAGCGCAATGTATGCAACACTTACTTCAAATCTTTTATTATCAGGTTTTTGTTCTCTGTTCCAAATCAAACTTGTTTGACTCTCAACAATTTTACCATTTTCGTCTTCCACCTCAAAAGAAAAAAGAAAATCTCAGATTTTAGGTAAACATCCAATTTTATGATTTCTATCATTGATTAAAATGGACTTTATTTTTTGTTTTCTTAAACATACCTGCCCAAATTCCATTTCATTTTATGAACGGAAGTTTGCTTGAATTTTAAGAGCACCGTATGTAGTCCCAAACCCATCCTTTTACATTTCATTTTCATTGCCTTGCTCTACCCAGGAGTATGTAATGGGTACCTGGTCCACAGTTATGAGCGCCGTCTTATGCTGCATCCTGCTCAACAGATTACACAATCATCCACCCATGGGCAAGGTGTGTTCACACTAAATTGTCCCTCTCTCTACCCAGGTTGTATAGGCTGCATCTTGCTATATGCGATTCACACAGAGACTGGGAGAATATGTGACTTCTACATGATTAATTGTTTCGTTTTGACATCTGCAGCCACTGATAGAAAATTTGATACAAACTTACTTCGACGAGTGGTTCTGAAACATGGAAGATCACAACTTGAGTTCGAGTTTTTGTGAGAGAATTATAAACAGCAACAGTTCTACGACAAGAAAGAAATAACATAAAATCGAGGCGTATGGATTCCTGTTAAAACAGAGGACTATCATCCACTTAAACGCTTTCTCAAAGATTCTATAGAATCGTAAATTAGATTACCATCGGAAAAACCATCAGGATAAAAATTGTAAGACAAATTACCTTGGATCTTTAGAAATGATTATCAACTTCTTAGAAGGCAATGAAGCTTGCGAATCTCGTGTTTCAATCTAGAATTTTCAGAAAAACGATCGATTAATCTGGATTGTGAGTTTACTAGATGACAATCTTGGATTATCAGATTTAGGTTTTCGATTTTCAGATTCAAAACATCAATTATCAGATTCATGTCTTAGATTGGAAGATACATATCTGCGATTATTAGACATAGGCCTCCGATTTTCAGATTTTTTCGATTCTCAGATTCAAATTTCCAATCATCAGATTAATATTATCGATTTTCAGATTTTCACCTTGGATAACAAAATTTACATCTTCGATTAATAGATCTATGCCATCGATTTTTAGATGCATCTTCAATACCATATGGTCTGGTCTACCCAGCAAACAAGATCACATTTCCGAATATCTGGATTCCAAGAAATTTAATGGCAAACCCGACAACAGCGAGAATGATCAGGGATCCAAATCTGACTTTATCCAAATCGCAATCGAAATCCAAATTAATCCAAACTAATCTTTATCCTAATCCAAATCCAGATTCTGAGGTTGCGAGGGTGGTTTCTGGATGCGATTAAAATAATCAAACGACAGATTTCAAAAGCACGACTTACAAACTGGAAAATCTCTTCATTTTTGAATTTATTTTTATTGGTGGCCAACAGAAATCCTGTTATTTCCTCAATAATCAACTGACATGATCTGATGGCACTGAGCATTCTAAATAACGAAAAAAAAGTTAAAAAGTTGATTAGAAAAAGAAAAAAGTTACCTTAAAATATAGATCACAAAATAATCAACTGTTTTCTGATGAGTCTTCTAGGAGAGGAACTCAGGGTGGTTTGAAAAATTTATAGCTTGCGTCACAGACGGTAGAAACATCAATACACAGTCTTTGCAAGTTTGATAGAATTCTTGTTCTAAGGACTCCCTAAGATAGCTTGCATTACAGACCATGAAAGTATCAAAACACAGTCTAAACAAACTCGACAGATTTCTTGTTCAAAGACTCCCTAAGATAGCTTGCATCACAGACCATGAAAGTATCAATATACAGTCAATCAATCAATCAATCAATCAACCAATCAATCAGTCAATCAATCAATCAATCAATCAATCAATCAATCAATCAATCAATCAATCAATCAAAGAATCAAAAAGCCAATCAATTAATCAGTGAGTTACCTTTCTCCATAATCAACAACAACATGATCTTTGGCGGTTCCTGTGATCCCATCGTGATGTTGAAACAATCCAAGGTCCCTCCTTGCCTCAACGAGTTTCACAAAATACTCATTAATTGGGAAATTCTTTGCATTTAAAGCCCTTCCATGCGCCTGAGCCAATGTGAAGATAATCTCGGCCGCCCTGGAGGAGGAAATGTACAGAAGACATTCAGTAATTACCACCTAAGAAACTGGGATCTCTTGAAAGTTATGACGAATGACTTGCAAGAAAATTGATCTATCAATCATTGAGTCAAAGCATGAAGGAATGAATAAATAAATAAATGAATAAATCAAGCAATCAATCAGGCAACCAAACACTTAATCAATCAATCAATCGATCAATCAATCAATCAATCAATCAATCAAACACCCAATCAGTCAACCCATGAATTGATTAATCAGTCAATCAATCGATCAGTAAATCACTAAATCAATCAATCAACCTATCAATTTAATAATCAATCAATCAATAAACCAAACAATCATTCGATCAATCAGGCAATCAAACACTTAATCAATCAATGTGCCAATCAAACAATCAATCAAAAAGTGAATAAGTGCATCTATCATTATCATAATCAGGAATCATCAATCTAATCACTCACCTATGATATGCCTCTAGAACACGATCCATATGCTTGTAAAAGGACCTTGATGTGTAGTAACCACTCCAATAATGGTCGTCTCTGTGTTAAACACACATAAAAAGAGATGCAAAGATTACATTAAGTTACAAATAAATCTATTATCGCAAAAGTTTTGTAAATGCACAAAAAATATTAACAATGACAGCAGCTGAATCAAAACAAGTATCGTTTATAAATCTTAAAAATTCCTCTAGAAATTCTAGTTTCCTCTTGTAATCAGTTCCATTCATTCTGAATAATTCGTTTTCTATTATAGTTGCTTCAACTCCATCACCCCCGGTGATTATACAGCTGCACAGTAAAATCAAAAACGTCTGCTCAAATTGCAAGGGGGGTGAAGTATTGATAATGTTTGAGTGAAGCAACTTTATGAATGCTTAGAAGCAGGTGTATCCAGATATTGAAGGGATTAGTCTCCCCTTTTAAGAGATAACCAATTCTCGCTGAATATCATTGGACCAAATGGTATATTGGTTTTCTCTTGAGGACGGAAGGCCTTTGAAAAATACCTTTATTACAGGGCAGCCCTCCCTAAATAGATGAAAAATGAAGTAACAAACCTATCTGCATAAGTAAAGAAATCGCCTCCCAGAGAAATATGACCTTCAGGCTTGTCACCAGGCTTCACGCCAGTCCTCTTCCAAACAGCGTTAAAGTAGTCAGACAAAGTTCCAAACTGAATCTAAAAGATATTTGATGCAAAAATGATGTTTGGCATGAGCCAGGCTAAGGGAATTCGATTGGTCGCATTTTTTCCTACTGGCCTGGGATGTTGTTGCTGCTGTTGATGTGTATAGACCATAGTTTGAGGAATGTAACATCATAGAACGTTCTCGATATAAAAAAGGGAATTGGGTTGGAGTAAGATGGCAGTTTCTGATAGCTAATCTTAAAAAGATGTATGGATGAAATTTGTAAGCATACCAACCTTTGCATTGAGTTCTGGATGACTGTTGATATAGTCCATGATACGCTATTGAAGAGAAATCAAAGGTCAAAAGTCAAAAGTCACGTATCAAAGGTCAAAGCCAAAGGTCAAACTACCCTAAACTGGACTAAACTATGAACTAACCTATGAACTAAACTATGAACTAAACTATGAACTAAACTAAACTAAAGTAAACTAAACTAAACTAAACTAAACTAAACTAAACTAAACTGAACTGAACTGAACTGAACTAAACTCTAGTTTTAATGATGTGAATTAAACTAAACTAAAGTTTAAATAGACGAACCTAGGCTATTGTAATATAATGAAAGAATACGATTGGACACTAAATCTTTTAGCAACTGCCAAGAAAACGTCTGTGCTCAAAGAGAAATGGTAAATTTCCATACCTGATAATTCTTGTATTGTTTTTCCGTTTCAAACTTGACTTCGTATCTGAAATCATCGCCGAGTGGAGCCAAGACAATATTGTTTCGGTAAAGTTGAGATTTCTTCCTGTATTGATCGAGAAGTGTTGTGGCCCTGAAACAAATTGAAACATTGCTTTGTATAATATTTGATGCCTATCACGACAAAACCCTGCTCCTTTTTGAAGGTACCCAAGGTGAAATATGGCCGAAGAAGGAGGAAACATCAAGGCTTTTGTTGAAGCAACTTTCCCAGACCAATCTTAAGGAGTAATAAGGAGTGACAAATGTCTGAAAAAAGAGCTTTGGCGAACGAAGGAAGAGGCAGGAACTAAGTTAAAAAGCAAGGCTTTTGTTGAAGCAACTTTCCTAGACCCAATTTGAGGAGTTATAAGATGAGAAATGTTTTAGGAAATGCTTGAAATAGAGAGCTTCGGCGAAAGAAGAAGGTTGATAAGAAATTAGATTCTTTAACTTCTGTTATAAAGCACTGCTTGATAAAAAAGATTGTGAAAAAGAGTTTACCTTTCTGCAACATTGTGATCTTCAATTTCCACAGGGGGGACCATCCAGGGGCAGAAGTGTCCCCCTCCAGGAAGCCTTCGGAAATCAAATTGACAGCAAATCTGCAAAACGAATAATTC
>OZ025204.1:1192500-1212500 GCA_964019065.1 Catostylus mosaicus
AATTGGAAGCTTGGCAAATTGTGCAAATAAATCTAAACTTAATAACTGAACACGACGGTTTAAGTTGTAACTTAAAGCTTCTTGTTGATGCAATCTTCAGACAACCGTAAAGATCTCTGGAGTAGTGTGAAGATAGCATCAGCATGAAACTTAAAGTTGCAACTTAAACTGCGGCATTCTGTCACTAAGTTTAGTGTAGCTCAGCTTCTTTTGCATCGAGCACTATTCTTGACAGACCGGTTAACAGTATATTTCATTACAATTAAATCTAAAGCATTTTAACAATAAATCTATTGTTTTTCTTTGTTTTTCACAGAACTGCACACGGGATGATGCATTTCATTATTTTCCGCATGCATTTTTCAAATAATTCCGATTCCTTACCTTCCCTTCCTCCACTGAACTTCACCCTAATTTGCTTGTCCATAAATTTTGTCAAATCCAAGATAGATTCCTTCTTTCTTTTTTCCTGCAAAATAAAGATACTTGGTTAAAAATGATCATGGATGCTGATGAAGGTAGACAATTAGGCAGTCTTGCAAAAAATACGTGCTGAAAGCAGCCAAAAAGATGCTCGCTGACAAAAACTAAAATAGGGCCTAGCTACATCTATAAGGCTTATCATGCTCAAAAGTCTGTGTTGGTTCAAAGCAATTCAGCAAGAAAGTTAAAACTATAAATCTAATTAACAATTTAGCGTATTGCAAATCATTTGAATCAATACAATAAGAAAGAAGCATCTGAATATTGGAAAAATGAAATAAATAGCATTATGCTTACCGCCATTTTGTTTTCGTTCCACGAGCGTTGGCCTCCACATAAGCCTCGAAATCAAGGATGCGGAGGAGCGGAGATCGAGAAATCTAATCAACCGTATCAATGATTAAAATGATTAGCTATTATATGACTGATTCCCGAAACATCTATTAAATTATTGATCGATCAGTTTTGAGTTCATTGATTCCTTTTACAATAGCTCTCGGAACAGATCATCAGTACCTCTCACCGAGTATTGCGAATCCAAGGGGTATGACAAACATTTGCGAAAAAAGAGGAAAAAGGGCAATTTGAAATGTACATTTTGAGAACAGAAATTCATATTGATTTCAGGTAAAGAAAACGTTAAAGATAATCGGTGCAAGAGAGAGAGAAAGGAAGGGATCTCGATTGTAAGTCCCAATTTTGCGATTGATTGAAGAAAAACGAATTCAGGAGAACAGGTCATCAAGATAGCTGCCAAGAAATCTAATAAAGTTAATCAACGCTACCCTTCACCTTATATACGGTCAATGGGGCATCGGAGAAACGTTTCGGAATGGGGGGGGGATGCAAAATTCTGTTTATAAATAATCACTCTTGGAAGGGAAAAAATGTCCAAATGTTGAAGAAATCGATTAAAATTATTCACCGCTTTCCTCTTTCCAAATTCGGAAAATATAAACAATTTTTTTAAAATATCCCGGAGAGAGGGGAGGGTGCAAAACTGTGTATATGAACGTTTAGTTTTGGAAGGAAATCCCATAATGCTTTGCGGGCATACTAGTGCCACTCCCTTTGAATTGAGCGCAAAGTTGAAACAGTTCAGAGAATAAAATAGGCGTCCTTGAAAACATTGCAACCAGACCGAAATAAATTAAAAATACCTGTTTATAGCAGTAGTAAGTAGAGACAAAAGTTAATTCTAATCGCAAAAGAAGGAATTATGAGCCTAGTAATGCTATGTTTTCCCTGCTGTGTGGAAGAGCAGCCACCACCGGTGAGTTTGAAAATCATTTCCTACTTCGTGTTTTTAGGCCCGATTTAGGCCAGTTTTCGTCCCCTGGTTAAATACGTTGTGGGTTTTTTTGAAAAATTGTATTTGTTTTCAGAGGAGGAGACCGAAGATTGACAGGTCAATGATTGGAGAACCCATGGGTTTCAAGGTAATTTTTTTGTGTTTTACAATTTTTGATATTTTGCCAAAACATCGTAAAAAAACGAACTTGGTTTTTCACGTCTGTTAGACCGGCTTTGTTGTTGAAATCACCGTCTTTCCCGTCATTTGGCATTTTCTTAAATTTCCCCACAAATTAATGACTGTTTATAATTTCATCTGATGATCCACAGCCTTAATTCTGATTTTTTGTTTAACTTTGACCAAAAGTTCTGACTATTTCACATATCGAAACAGGCGAAATGTGTTTTGTCATCAAAAACAACAATATTAATATCGTAATCCGATTAACCGTTATTTAAATAAAATAATCACTTAATTGTTTATCTGACTATTAACACAATTAATTGTGTCTAATTATAATTAGCCTTTGTTCTACTCATCTCTGGGGAATTTTTATTGTTGGGCAGATGTCCAATTGTCTGGTAAAGGTGATCCCTCAAGAGCTGTATTGTCAATTTTTCATTGTTTTTATTGAACTTATAAAAACTTGCTTGAAAATCGTTTTTATTGTCTCAGTAAATGGAGTTAAATAAAATGACAATAAGGTTTAGAAATTTTTTTAGAGTTTTAACCTATGCTAGTTAATTTTCCTTGATCTTTTGGAACTCTTAATATTAAATGTTATTTCAAGTTATTTTTATTTTAATGACTGATTTTAAATGTGCCAATCATTAAAAACTTTTAAAATTTATAAATCCTCAATTAAAGAAATTCAAATTTATTACAAGGCATGTAAAATAAACTAATATTTTATATTTGATACTTAAATTTTATATGGAAGAATATTTAATATTTTATACACATTAAAAAATTTACAATTTTTTTAAAAAAATGAGCAAATTACAAGATGCCCTACCAAAAACGTATAAATGTGTTTCATAAACAAAAAGTTTTACTATATAAAGAGAGGAACAACAAAAAACATAAATCTATATTACAGGTCAAAATAAGAGGGCAATAAATGCTCACAAAACAGGGAGAAAATTGTGCAAACAATTTTCATATGCTACAAGACTGTTAGAACACTCTTATTTTTGAGTTTTGAGCATAAAATAACAAGGGAATGATAGGCTTAATAATAGTTGTTACAGTGTGAGGCAACATCCATCTTGAACTAAACCTTGGTTCAACAGCAATTCTGACAAGTCAACATGACATCAGTTCTGGCACAAAGCGACAAGTCACACCGTTGGCCATCTCAGCTATGCTGTGTTGTCAATCAACAGGCCTTCTTGCCAAGGGGGTGCTCTGCGCCACTCAGTACATCAACTTAGGCGTAGCCCTAGTATCTAAGGCAGCACACTACTGGTCTGATAATAGAAGAAATGGATATATAATATAAAGATCATTTGCTTAAAAGTAGGAGAAAATAGCGAGTACATTATATATAATCAGTTTGATGTTTATTTTCTGCTAGCGCTTTGATCTCGAGCTCTTGAGATCCACCTGTTACTGTTTCAAGTTACCGGCTGTTTTGAGAAGATATCAGTTGTATGAAAACAAAAGCCTTACTTTTACAAGGTGTGAAATTCAAAGGTTGCATGTGATGGAGTGGTTGCCAGCTAAGTCATTACCTGTCTTATTCCAGGGAGGTTTCCATAGCAGATTTGCAAATAATTTATAAATAACATCCTTTTAAATCGAGGATGTTATTATTCGGACTTGTTCTGATGTCTGAAGGTCATGTTACACAGGATGGTGGCATGGGTGAGTTGGTAAGGCGCAGGTCTGCAAACCCACAAGCCTAGAGGCTTTGGTTTAAGACCCACAGCCGAACACTCTCTCTCCACAAAGCTGTCTAGCCATGTCCATCCTTTAAGGTCTGTGAATGGGTACTCAGGAAAAATGCTGAGGGCACAGGCCTTAATGCTGCAGCTTAATAGGTGCCAGAACCTTAGCCTGGTTTAACAAACAAACAAACAAACAAACAAACACACTCACTTCCCATAAAAAGCATAAGAGGAAATGCTGATGAGTTTGAGAACACATTAAGCTCATTTTTAATCAAATTAACCCAACTGAAATAACTTGATAATTAAATTTGATATTTATTGCAAAGCAATTTGTATTTCTTGCTATCTGAATTACAAATAACGCCAAGGAAAAAGTGTGCAAAGCCTCTAGCTAATAAACTATAATCTATAAACAAAAATATAACCACCACTTTCAAACTTTCACAAACTTTCATCTATCATAGTCACTGTTAAAAGTCACTGTTTATAGTCAATATTTATAGTCACTGTTTATAGTCACTGTTTATAGTCACTGTTTATAGTCACCGTTTATAGTCACTGTTTATAGTCACGCTTTATACATTTTTTTCCTTTTACTCCACTTTATCATTCAGACAAGATAAATTGGCATAGATGGGGACGAGGACTTTAAATGCTGAAGACTTAAAGCATGACCTATACACAATTAAAATCTTTTTTCAAACTGCAATTCCCTATAACAAAAACAAAAAATTATTTTTGCATTTGCTGTTGTTCTCATAATCTTAATCAACTGAATAATTAATTACTTGATTTAATATTTATCAGCTTTTTTCAAATGACACTGTTTTCAGCAGATATCATCATTCAATAAAATAACTTACTACTTACAATGTTATTATTGTATTTAAACTTGCATAAAATACATCAACGTTTTGTTAGCATTCTTAGGAAAAAACGCTTGCTTTCAATTTTGATCACTGTGAAGAAGTAAACACAAGCAGATGTTTGGCCTCTGTTTGAAAGTAGAATTTGCTCAGCTTAAGTAAATGTTTGCATGACAAATGCATGAATTTTTGGGATAATGTATACCTGTATTTAGGACAAATGCATGAATTTGTGTTAAGAGAGGCAAGAAGTGAGAACCTCCTGCATAGTCCAGGGGTGTAAACTATGGAATACCCTTCCACTTTTCATTCGGACAGCTAGTTCTATAACTGTCTTTAGATTGAAGCTGAAAGCTTATGTCATTGATTCTTACGTTTAAATGAGACAAATGGCGTTAAGGCTTCTTTATGTTTCCCGGCTTCTTTATGTCGTTGTTGTTTAATTTTCGCATAATCCTTACGAGGGGGGGGGCTCTCCCTCGGTTAGTATATCTACTTAGAGTGCTCCTTCTTAATCAATCCAGTATATATATATCGATAATAGTTCTTTTCTTAATGTTAGCATATTTTTAGTGTTAAACCCTGTTATACTTTTTGTTTTTGGATCAATAATTATATAAACTGAAACTGAAAACTGTGTTACATTGTGCTGTGTTTTGAATCCTTGCAAATGTTACCTCTCACCCTGTCAATTCCTACCTTATCAATAACAGATAACAGCAGTGCTATTTCAAGGCTATACTTGGACGGGCGCTTTCCCTTTAAACATTCAGCAAGAATATGCTTAAGAAACGAAATGTTGAGTTTGCATATTGGGCATGAGGATAAACAAAGTGTTCTTAAGCATATCAACTTTGCAAGGTTCCTTCTTGGGAATAACTAGTAAAGTTAATGTTCTGCCTAGATGTTCTTTTTTTTGCAAAATTTTGTGGCCGAATTGTTGCTGATTTGTTCTTAGGTATTAGCATGTATCTAAATCAGCATTGTAAATCAGCCTTTATATTTTAACTGAATGTATTATTCTGTATAAATAATTGAAAATAAATGAAAAATATAATAAATAGTCTTCTAATCAAAGAAAAGTTTCAAAAACTAAAATTGATTGTCCAAAATTACATTTTATTATGCAGGAGAAATTCACTACTAAATATTTTTTTGTATCATTGTTATGTTATTTGGTGATTTGTCTTAAATTAAATATGATAGTTTCATTAAATCTAATTGATTTCATTTTTTTCTATTTTAGCATACGGGTCACATTGGGTCTGGTGAAGTCTCTTCTGGCTTTGATGTGAGTATTTTTATCTTTGTTTTAAGCCTAATATCATTTTTTTAATGCTTGAATCGACAAAGATGACAATAAATAGACGACGATAAAAAGACGACGAATCTTGAATTTGTTTTAATTTGTTATAAATTTAATCTAAATTACTTCGAATTACACTTTTTAAACGATTTGAATATGAAAAATAAACCCACCGTTTGTTACTTAAACTGTGGACATGGGACATAAACAGGTTAGACTTTACTCATTGCCCCCTGATGCCATTTGAAACTCACATACAGTTAACTGTGGGAGCGAATGATGCACGGGGGTACATAAATACAGGAAATATCTTTGCTTGAATAAACTTGCAGTGCATGTTGCCTGATCAATTTTGCAAATCTTGACAACGTCACCCCCAGGTATTTCTTTGATTTACAGTAATATATACTGCGTCATACGGCGTCTGCAGGGGGGGGGCTATGAGTTAAACGGGACGGACGTTTGGACTCTGAATACAGTCATCTTTATCGTCAAATATCTTCATCGTTTATTTGTTTAATTCTTTCATTAAGGAATGTTCGACCCTGTCTATGCATATTCATTCAAGCTAGTCTCATCAGAAAATTATGTATACATGTAATCTTAATAACAGAACACGACGGTTGAAGTTGTAACTTAAAGTTTCACGCTTGATGCGATCTTCACGCAACTCCTATTTATAATCCTATTTATTGATGAAGATTACTGTTAACCAGTCTGCTAATAATAGTGCTCGATGCCGTAGAAGCAGAGCTATCCTAAACTTAAGGACCGAACACGACAGTTTAAGTTGTAACTTAAAGTTTCACGCTTGATGCGATCTTCAGACAACTCTTCTGTCAGAACTGATGTATACATGCATATGTTTTGTTTTCCTGTGGCCCTAACGCTTTGTGTCAAAGCTTCAGACTTCTTAAAGGTCTAGCTTGACATTGATAGATGTAAAAGAGGCTACTTTGATTTTTGTAGATACACAATGTTCAAGACCAAATGCAGTCAAAAGGAGGCTACGAATATAATTGCGCCTTATCAGAGGCTGAGCCGCAAGGTATTAACTTAAAGACGGAAGAACATAGCGATAATGCAGGCCAGCCGAATGGACCAACAGGACAGAATAATGAGAATACATCTACTGACACGACAGAGCCAAACAGGACAGATGACACGCCAAATGAACTATGATCTTCATGCCAAAGGTAATGATTATTATTTTTAAAAGTTATTTTTATTTCATGATTGATTTCTTTTGTAGCAAATAACTGTATGTCCACGAACTGTAAATGCTGCTATGAAAACTAACAAAGATCATGCAAAAGTCGTACACGATTTAAAAGATCGTACACAACAATCTTACAAGCATCTGAGCTATGTTATGCATATGTGCCGCCCTTAAAACTAAGGCTACGCCAGAATGCAGGCTATGGTAGTGACGCACCCAAGAAAATTCTTAAATGCCTAAGATAGCGCTCCTGGGCGCCCCTCAGATTTTGAAGTTTTTATTTTTGTGAAGTGGTACCCATTGTCTAGTGGCGCACCTTGCGATTTTTGCACGGTTTAAGCGTACCCGCGCCTGAGGTGCGGGACTGTTGGCGCACCCAAGATCTTGTCAAGATCGGCCATACTCTGCAAACTGGAAACTGGAGGCTACGCCTATGATGATGACGGCACTGAGTGGCGCAGAGCAGCGTCTTTTGGCGACAAGTGTTGTTGTTTGACGACACAGCATAGCTGAGGTGGCTACAGGAACGACTCGTTGCTTTTTGCCAAGAACTGATATCTTGGCAGAAAGTTTTATCTCGGGTAGGAGTGTCATCCCCTCTAATGTAATCAGGCCAGTATTGCAGAGGCTTTATAAGATCATCGTTCATTGGTTGATTCATGTTTTGAGGGAATGCAAGCATACTATTTGTCAGTAAGGCTTGGGTTGGTATTCCCCCTCTTGTCTAAAAGACAAAGACCACTTTTCTAGGACAATTATGGCAAGTATTTGATTTTAAGCAAAATATCTCCTATTGTTATGTAAATCAGATACTTTGAATTAAGCCAATCATAATAGTCCTTTTAAAAACTTCTGCAAGACCAGATCTGGCTCTTAATATACTTCGTATTAGTACCGAGATTTCAGGGAAATGTATTGAAGTCGGGTACGAGGTTGATCACCTCTCCCTTTACTATACAGGAGCAAAGATCTACAATAAACTACCTCTAAAAATTAGAAAGATTAAGAATGCTATTGAATATGAGAACAGCCTTAAAGACCATTTTAGTTAAATCGAACACTTCAGTCAGCTCAAGAACCCATTGTAAATATTTTTATTCTTTTACTTCATGAAAAGATTTTAAATTCGAAATTTATAAGTTTTAGTATGATTTATTGTTTTTAACAGGACACACGTTGATAACAACGATGATACGTTGAAGTGTTTTTATCCTGTATAATTATTCGTAATATTATTATTATAATTATCGTGTAATCTGGCTCTCACAATGTTACCAGTAATAGGCCCATCAAAGTGGAGCTGAACTGATATGCTCGCTTTACATAACTTCTTTTTTTATACTCCAGTAATGACAATTCATATTAGATCGATGCGACCAAAGTTGAGATGTTGGCAAATTTCAGTTGGTTCAATGTTGGTTTCGATGTTTTGTCAAAATGGAGGCAAAAATTATGAAAAATTCCAGGACTCTGTCCGCTATACTTCGTATGTGAATTTTATAAATATATAGAGAGCATTATTGAAATGGTTTAGGATGTTAACATAAAGGGCATGTTTTTTAGTGTTTTTTACATGTTGTTAAATTAATTATCAATATACAATTACTTACTTATCAAAATAGAAGTTAAATTTAGTTTAAGGGGGTTTTTCTTCTTATATTTACAAGTCTCAAGTTAAACCCATTTTGTTCCTGCTTCAAAGCGTTGTAACCATGCTTCAGTGCTTTGGCGAACTGAGGCCAGTGGGTTGAAAGGTCAAGCTAGAGGTCAAAAGGGCAGTAATCTTTAAGGCTAAAATGTCATGAGGCCATAAGGCTACTTTACAAAGGTCACACGGTCAACAGATAGTTGAATTAGTTAGAATTTCCAGCAGATTCGAGTTAAACCCATTTCTTGCTGCTTGAAAGCGTTAAAACCATGCTTCTCTGTTTGGCGAACAAGAGCCAATAGGTTGAAAGGTCAATCTCAAGTGTCATGAGGCCATAAGGTCACTGATCAAAGGTCAAAAGGTCAACAGATAGTTTAAGTAGAAGTACCGTCAATCAAGTTGACCTATAGAGTCATGTTATTTAGACTATCATAGAATCAAATTAGTTATAATTTTCCAGCAGTTTCCTTGCCCCTTACACACAGTATAGTATAATAATGATAGCATATTTCTCAATGTTATAGCCAAAGGTTACAAATTCAAGGTCAGAAATCAAAGGTTGTGATTAAAGGTTAAAAGGTCAATGTATCTGAGTAGGTCTAAAGGTCAAAAGGGTGAAAGTAAACATTGCCCTGAGAATCTGTTTACAATAATGAGAACTTTACATGTAGAAATAATAAACTTATCCTCTCTGTAAACTTTATTCTGTTTAAATATCACTTTCGGATTGCGCAATGCCTTTCTTCCTCTTTTCTTCTTTTCCTTCTTCTTTTCCTTCTTCTTTTCCTTCTTCTTTTTCTTCTTCTTTTTCTTCTTCTTTGTTTCTTCTCCTTAATCTTATTTTTCTTCTTCTTCTTTTTCCTCTTCTTCTTCTTCTTCTTCTCTTTCTTCCTTTTCTGCTTCCTCTTCTTCTTTTTCTTCCTCTTCTTCTTTTTCTTCCCCTTTTCTTCTTCTGCTTCTTCCCCTTATCTTCTACATCTTATTTTCCTTCTTCTTATCTTCGTTTTCTTCTTCTTTTTCCTTCCTATTCTTCAGCATTTCCCTACTTCATCTGGGGTGCTCTTCCGCGCTAGACTCTTCCATTAATTTCTTTCTTTCAATTGATTTACATTCACGATTTTGCATTTCCTCTTTCAGTTTCTCTTTCCATCTACATTTTGGCCACCCTTTCCATCTGTGTCCATGAAACTTCCATCACCATTGCACTGTTGATATTTTATTCATAGTTAACCGAACTTGTTCGGAAAATGACATTGTCTTAAAGCAGCATGATACCCATGCATGTTATTTCTGCTAACTTAATCTAATAGTACTAAAGTACCTTAACATCGATGACATATTGTATAGAGTACAGCGTAAAAGATGGCAAATTTAGGTATCGCTTCGCTACGGGGTAAGTGTGTATTCAATTTCATGCATTGGAGAATTTTCATGCACAGAGTTTCCACACTAAATTTATAGATCCTTGATTTTATCATGCCAATGTCTCTTAATTGATAAACATACTTTAGATTAATTTCTACCAAATCTTAGAAACTTTTTCCCATGCCTTTTCTCCTCCAGCAACTCCCCTTTCTACCCTTGTCCAAACCCCCCTCTGGCCTAGTTTTCTAGAACTCGGCATGGCACCGAGTCCCGGACAGTTAACGCTAAATATATATACCCCCATGTATTGAAATAGATTTGCCATCTTTCATGCGTTCTCGTGTACTTTTGAGGGGGTCGTACCTGATGGATAATGTAATTCCAACCCTGATTTTCAATGATGTTTCGTTGGATTCATATTTAAGATAATTATGTAAAGATTATTCAATACAATACAAATGTTGTTTTTTGATTTCATTTCCTCTGTTTAGGCCTGGATGCTTCTTCGTGTATTTGAGAGGGTGGTGGGAATCCAGGTCTCCTATAATCATTTCCGAAAGGGGAGTCTTGCACTAGAAAAGAAGCTTGCTAGGTTGCAGAGCTTCATAGAAGCGGAACTGAATAGGAAAGGGGCTCAGAAAGGGGATGTGAAAGATTTGAGGTTTGAATAGAGAAGGAATTTTAGGGGCTAATATCAAGGGCTTGGAAGAATTAAATGGAGAGAGGGGCTTAATAGAGTGGGGAGGGTAAAGTGGTGTTCAACAGGTGGGCTTAGCAGAGAGGGGATTGATAAAGATGGGACCTTAATAGAGAAGGGGGGTAGCTAGAGTGGGGTTAAATAGAAAACGGGGAGCCAAATAGAAAGAGGTGTTTGGGGTTTAATAAAGGGAGTTTAAGAATAGGAGCTTAATAGAATGTGGAGATTAGCAAAGGGGAAAGGGGGCTTCATAGGGGGTAATTGCACGGTTTTGTTATTGTGGGGTGTACAATGCTAACACGTGCATTCTCGATTTCGAAATTCAAACCGAGGCGCTATCTCGTTCGGTCCAAGGTGTGTTTTATCCTTTGAAATTGAATTGTTTTGAAAGCGAACTTATAGGACAGTTTCGATTTTGCATTAAAAATGAGCGATTCTGAAGTCGAACTAGAAAGATATGTGTTTGAAGTGGCGTGGGAGGTGGCGAACAAGGGTAAGAGGAATGCTTTGTCTTGCATGCAGGTTGTATTGTTTTCAAAACCGCAATTGTTTGGGGACGTGGTAAGTTGGGCTAGGCCCTACACCACCGGAAACCGCAAACAACCGACCTTTGACCGCAACGTGACGACAATATTGTGTTTAATTTATTACAACTGTTTCGACTTGAATTGTTAAAACCCTAAGCTTTTATACTGAGGGACGTACATCAGGGGAGGTGGGTGTGCCCCCAGTAATTCCGGAGTTTATATCCGTCCAAAGATGTCTCGTATATATTATGTCGGTAAATATGGTCGATAAGCAAAAATAGAAGATGAACAAATTAGAAAATTTTGAAAGTTTGTTCAGAACACATCAGAAGAAAATTTAAACTCACTTTCAATTTCAATTGGTTATACCCGGGTACCCAGTCAGTTCTGCTAGAGTACACACCCCCTCCCTCAATCATAAAATGGCTTTATACGCCCCTTTTTATACTGGTTAGTAGGTGATACCTATGTACTATACAGGTGCAGATACAGATCCAGATGTTACAGCTATATTTTCATTTCTATTTTTAATTTAATTTCCTTTCATTTTTCATTTTCATCACTCTACGAGTTTTTACATACATAATTACAATACACTAGATATAAATACATCAAAAGGTACATTAGAAGTTTGCATTTGTACGAAATGTACAGAATGTCAAAGGTACGAAATGGATTAAAGAAGCTCTCTAGATAGACAAACTAATCTGGAACCCCCCCCCCCCCCCCAAAAGATAAGGAAATTTTAATTTGTAACAACAACATAAATGGTGGCTACAGATAGACACAAAAAGAAGCTGCTACAAATAAAGATACAGATACAGATAAATTTTATCAAAGGCACTCTTTTCTTCGTGTCATGTTGTTTTAAAACTCATTGGTTTTGTTTAGAGTCTTTTCTGAAGACCTTCACCTCTAAACCACAGAACCAATTACTAAGCATCCATTTATACCTCTGGGTAGAGAAAGGCATAAATTTTGTGTTGATGTTTAGATTGCTGGTTAGTCCAAAACCTTAACTACAAAACCAAAGAGGCCCTCTTCAATTCCCCATTTTTACCAAATAATTTTAATAATAATGACAATAAAGGAACTTTTATTGCACCATACCTCATAAGGATTCATAGGCGCATTACATTTTTGCAACTAATAGAGTATATATAATAAAAACATCATACATTGTGTAAGCTAAAATGTTTTTGAAATAAAAATGTTTTCAAAAGAGATTTGAATGTTTCCACTAAATTTGTTGCTGTCAGTGAATTTGGTAGTTCATTCCAGAGCCATGGTGCAACACGAGCAAATGATCCGTCCCCCACTGTTACCAAACAAGTTCTCTTTATTTCAAGCAGGAGATCATCTTTTGAATATTCCAAAGCATGTTTCTATGCAATAAAAATGTTCTCTTCTTTTTTAAAATGAAAATCTTTTGCTTGTTTTAGTTGGTGGTATTTACACTGTCATCCGTTCAAAGGCAGCTGTCACCGTTGAAGAAATTGGCAACAATTATTATCTGTTTGGACCTTACAATGAGAGCAGCGTCCAAACAGAAGTTGAAGTCATGCAACCGGAATCACCAGTTATCAACGATGTTATCCAATCAATGAGAGACAAGGGCATGAAGGTCGGTTAACTTTTTATATCACTTACTTAATAAAAACGTTTTTATAAAGATTAATTTTCTACAACAATACTTGCAAAATACTTTACTAAGCTATAAATCGAATCTAACGTTGAGGAACATCAACAAGCCATGCTCAGATGTTTGGTATCAAATATAAAAATGGTTTGCGTAATATATATTTTCTCAGGATTAAAGCATAAAAAATAATAGGTGATCTTATACACAGCATAGAATATGATAATTATTAGAGAAATCACCCGCATTGTCCACTTTTATTTATTTTTATTTTTTCATTCTTCACAATTTGAATTTACTTTTCACCAGGTCACATTTGGAAGATGGCTTATCGACGGTTATCCAAAGGTATGTATCATGTATTTACCCCTGGACAGGCCATATGGCCTGATGACAAACACCATAAAATTTAAATTTTCAGGGGGTAAAGTACAAAATATTGTAAAAATATTGTGATGGCAGTTTTCTATAAAATTTTAGGCTTACACCTACTTACTTGACTATGCTACCCCCTGAAAAGCGTAAATTTATATGGGTTTTAACAGTTGAATGAAAATAAATGCGGGTGCGAAAGGGTTAATGTGAATTTTTATTCATACCTCCACATCAAGTATTCTTTGTTAATATCATTTTTGGACAATATATATGAAAAGTATTATTGACTCAGTAACAGGCAACATATTATTAACAAATTCTAAATTACAATTTTATACACTCATGAAATGATGCTAAAAACTAATAGACTGCTATTAGCATAGATTTGTTGAGTTTACATCTTATTAAGCCGTATTGATCAATTTCAAGGTGGTTCTTTTCGATATTGGCACTGGTTACAAAATGGTGAATGAGTGGAAAAATGATTTATGGAACGCAGCACATGTAGGGATTCCATCGCATGACAGTGAATCTTCAGATGCCGTGGTTTTTGGAGCCCTAGTGGCATGGTTCCTTGGTGAGGTAATAATAACAGTTTTATTATTAAGATCTTGGGACCGCAGTCTCGATGCAAGGCTGATGACAAAGTCATTAACAAATAGAGCAGGCATCTTCAAATTTTTTGTACTATCTTCATCGACTGTTCACTTAAACTTTAATTTATTAAAATTTAGACTTAGACTTGAGACTTAAAAATAATAAACTTAGACTGGAGACTTAAACATATAAGGCAACTAGGCAGATATGTTTAAGTTGGAGTTTGTTATGTTTAAATCAAAGTGAATTGTCAAGGCAGATATGATACCAAATTTGTAGGTGTCTGTCTTTATCATCCTCCTTGCCACCAACATGATCATTATTATTATTATTTGAGGTCAATTGAGTCCTTTAAAGGCTTTCCAACTTTATTATGTTATAACACTTGAACTTTCAAATAAAAACCTCACTAGAAAGTAACTTGTATTTGGCTGGGTTGAAGAAGAGTAAAAATAATAACAAGTATAATAGTTTGTGTGGAACAGATCACGTGTCCTTTCAGTACGTAAGGAGCTTAGATAAATGTACACATTTGACTACCCCCTGGATTTGAAACATATGTCTAAATATAATTAATTATAAGACTTTTATAATGCATATAAATAAATCCATTTCAACACAATGAACTGTCTCGTTTTCAGTTTCGCACGAGGATTTCACGTGAGGCTGTCATCGTGTCTCACTTTCACGAATGGCAATCTGGCCTCGGATTGGTGTTCTTGAGAACCAGGCACATTGATGTATGTACCATCTTCACGACGCATGCAACGTTGCTAGGCAGATACCTGTGCGCATCAAGTGCCGATTTCTACAACAATTTAGATAAGGTATGTCATTAGAGAAGAGCATGACAAATATTGCATGTGATCAATATGAAATGTCACGCGATTGCTTTCCAATTTTACGTGATCATTGAACGGTTTTCACGTGATCGTTTTACAATTGCATTTGATCGTTTGGCATTTTTCACGTGATCACTTGACAATTGCATGTGATTTTCCATGTGATTGTTTAACAATTGCTCATGATCGTTTTAAAATTGCATGTGATCGTTTAACATTTTTCACATGATCATTTCAACTTTGCATGTGATTTTCTTTTAATTACCTTACAATTGCATGATCTTTCTCTCTTTTTTGACATCTCTTCAAACTCGCACATATGTTATTTTCTTATTTGCTATTTCAAATATAATATGATTTTTCGTTTTTTAATCATATATACGATATGTTTTGATTCATGCAAACATAACTAATTTTTTCCAATTTTCTGTTTTAGTTCAACATCGATAAGGTAAGAGCAGTTTTTGCTTTTCTAAATTTATTTTTTATCATTCCCATTTATCTTCTGCTGAATTTCGGCAATAAATTCAAAGTTTATAATCCATTCTTAAACATAGCCTATTTATTTGAAAGTGATTTTCCTCTTGAAGTAATCAAAAAATGTAACAGAAAAAAGTAACCATGTGAGGATCGAAAACCACGTGAGAAAAGGCAGAAACATGATTGGCGGTTTTTTTGCAAAGCACTTTTTGTCCAGCACCCCTCAAAAGAAGGCGTTGGATACTCACCGAAAAATCTAACGGAATGAAATTGTCTCAGATTTAAAATTATGATTGGCTAGTTATGTCAAAAGCACTTTTTTGATCTGTTAATTCCTAGCTATTCTGTTATGAATATGCCTTATTATGTTTAATTTTTACATTATTCTATTTTTATTATCAATTCAGGAAGCAGGAGATCGCGGTATTTATCAAAGATATTGCATAGAGAGAGCAGCGGTGCACTGTGCTCATATTTTCACGACTGTTTCACATATCACAGCCGATGAAGCAGAACATCTACTCAAAAGAAGACCAGGTTTGTATTTTGTGCAATATAAAAGCCGTCTTGATACAGTGCAGTAAAGTACAGTTACATATTATATTACATTACATTGCCATACATTACACTACATTACATTACATTGCAATACATTACAGTACATTACATTACATTAAATTGCATTGAATTGTATTACATTACATTACACTACATTACATTACATTTCATTGAATTGTATTACATTACATTACACTGCATTACATTATAATTTGATACATTACGTTACATCACAGTACATTACTTTATTACATTGCATCACATTACATTACATTACTTTACGTTATGTTTTATTACATTACATTGCATTGCATTAAATTGCATTGAATTGTATTACATTACATTACACTACATTACATTACATTACATTTCATTGAATTGTATTACATTACATTACACTGCATTACATTATATTTTGATACATTACGTTACATCACAGTACATTACTTTATTACATTGCATCACATTACATTACATTACTTTACGTTATGTATTATTACATTACATTGCATTGCATTCCATTACATTACATTACATAACATTACATTACAGTTCATTACATTACATTACATTACATTACATTGCATTACATCACATTCATACCGAAATGCTAATTTTTCGCTCAAATCTATTTCATCGAACATGCTTTATGTTTTCTTACTTTTTAGATTGCATTACACCCAATGGATTGAATGTGGTCAAATATGTGTAAGTGGTTTTATTTTGTTTTCCTTTGCTTTCTAGCAGTAACGAAGTATTAAGCGAACTTTGTTTCCTTTTTGGTTCATTTCGCAAACAAGATCACTTTTTACTCCAGAATTTCAGAAGCTGTCTGTTTGCAAGTCCCTAATATCCTTTTTTCTGTATCAATATAAAAACGTACAATACATATTACAAGCTACTATACATATAGACTTCTTTACAAAACATTACCGGAACAGACTACAGGGACCAAGAGACATTATGGCTACCCAATGGCCATGAAGAAAAGATAGCCATAAACATTTAGCCTTAACATTATTTTATTTCAATCCCTAGCGCTTTGCACGAGTTTCAAAATTTGCACGCCGTTTACAAAGATAAGATTCATGATTTTGTTCGTGGACATTTTTATGGGTAAGTTTTTCAACAATATTTTGCGTATAAATTGGTAAATGTTCGGGCCAAATTGGCTCTGATCTCTTGATTGATTGATTGATTGATTGATTGATTGATTGATTGATTGACTGATTGATTGATTGATTGATTGATTGATTGATTGATTGATTAATTAATCAATTGATTGAGTGCTTCAATAAATGATCGATTGAGTGGTTTAGTGAGTATCCCGTATAAGTCCCGCCTTTAAGCTGCTAGAGATGGCCTAAATAGATCTGACATAAACATTAAAGCACTGAATAATCGTCCGGAATTTATTGTTTTCCTGCCAACTCTTATTTTCATTCTAACCTCCTTTATATCAGCCGTAGAGTCTCATTATCATGCATTGATCTTTTCATTAATTGCTTGTATGATTTCATCCTAACAAAAACCTTTTCCTTGCAGACATTACGACTTCGATCTTGACAAAACCATTTATTTTTTTACTGCTGGAAGGTATGTTGATATTCCACTCATTAAAGTACATTTTGTCCTTTGACTTCTGACCCAAAACGTCTGACCCATAGGATTTGAACCATAACTTCTGACCCATAACTTTTGACCCATAGATTTTGACCTTTGCATCAACTCAAGACCATTAATACTTATCTTAGTTAGTTCCCTTTTTATCATTTTTTTTCTTTCAAAATTCAACAGCATTTAATCAACCAAATCCCAAAGTTTCGCCTTTGAGCTTGAAAAAATTGACTTGCCATCATCTTGTTCGTCAACTCAATCTTTTTTCTCTCTTTTGCAGATACGAATATTCCAATAAAGGAGCTGACGTATTTTTGGAGTCGTTAGCAAGACTGAATTACATGCTAAAGGTACGGCCTATTTCTCTGACTTCTATTTCATGGCGCTCGGCCGCTCTTTACTGAAATCATTGATTAAAGAACAGAATTTGATAAGCTTTCGTTTTTTATCGTTTCGACTGAAACATAGCCAAAAGTTACATGCTCCTTCACAGTGACCCATGATATCATCCTCCCATGATCCTTTGCAATGCTTTTCTCATCGGAAACCCGGAGTTTTGGACCAAGGATTGCAAATAATCAAATTTCTTGTCTTTCCAAGACTAATTCAATATATTTTCTCGGGAACCCTCTTGATGAAATAACCTCCTATTCGCCAAAAGCCTCACTTCAGCTTCTTAGAATAAGGCGGTACAATGCCTGTTAATAGTGTTGTAACACCATGCACCTTATGTCAATGCATTCCCTCCATTTTCCCTCTGTACAATATTGTGATGTGATGTTAAAATGAACAGGAATGGGAATATGAGTTTAGAAAGTGTATCAAAGGTTTTGTGGCATGTTCATTTTTCTTCCTAACATTGTTTCAATGGGAAAGGGAGGACAGTTGAACTGAAATGTGACGTTGTAGCGCAAGATATGAATTTATGGCCAATGAAAGCCTACTGTTCCAACCACCTTCGGCGGCCATCATTGTTACTATGCTTTAATTGCCTTCCTTCTTTTCTTAGACTGCCGACGTTGATATCACCGTTGTTGCCTTCCTGATTTTCCCCGCAAGAACAAACAATTTTAACGTAGAAGCATTGAAAGGCCAGGCACATGTTAAACAGCTGAGGTAAGTGTGGGGTTTGGGCTCAGGGAGTCTAGGTAAGTGTGGGGTTTGGGCTCAGGGAGTCTAGGTAAGTGTGGGGTTTGGGCTCAGGGAGTCTAGGTAAGTGTGGGGTTTGGGCTCAGGGAGTCTAGGTAAGTGTGGGGTTTGGGCTCAGGGCGTCTAGGTAAGTGTGGGGTTTGGGCTCAGGGAGTCTAGGTAAGTGTGGGGTTTGGGCTCAGGGAGTCTAGGTAAGTGTGGGGTTTGGGCTCAGGGAGTCTAGGTAAGTGTGGGGTTTGGGCTCAGGGAGTCTAGGTAAGTGTGGGGTTTGGGCGCAGGGAGTCTAGGTAAGTGTGGGGTTTGGGCTCAGGGAGTCTAGGTAAGTGTGGGGTTTGGGCTCAGGGAGTCTAGGTAAGTGTGGGGTTTGGGCTCAGGGAGTCTAGGTAAGTGTGGGGTTTGGGCTCAGGGCGTCTAGGTAAGTGTGGGGTTTGGGCTCAGGGAGTCTAGGTAAGTGTGGGGTTTGGGCTCAGGGAGTCTAGGTAAGTGTGGGGTTTGGGCTCAGGGAGTCTAGGTAAGTGTGGGGTTTGGGCTCAGGGAGTCTAGGTAAGTGTGGGGTTTGGGCTCAGGGAGTCTAGGTAAGTGTGGGGTTTGGGCGCAGGGAGTCTAGGTAAGTGTGGGGTTTGGGCTCAGGGAGTCTAATCCCTTGATGCTTTGCGACTTAGGAGCGAGTGAATGACTACTAAACTTTACTCTTAGTCTACTTTCATGCAATCAGTCTGGCTCCATGTGATCAGACAACAGCCAAACAAAATGAGGCTCCCATTGCGAGGTTCAAAATCATGTGTGCAGTTTGTGTAACTGAAATGTGATTGGCTAAAGCTACCAGTTATTGTATTTGAAGAATTGGTACAATCAACGATAGCAGGCAAATGTGCACAATCACCATACTCTGAAGAGACCTGTAGGTCGGGTAGAAATATTAGCTACATAGTATATAGATATATAATCATTATCAAATTTGAATTGCTTTCCTCCCTCTTTGTATTGTTCCTCAACTCCGTTAGAAGTACATTGTATTGATTGTGAGTGTAAACAGTTAGTAGGGACAGTTGGAGGAGAAGATTAGCTGTGGATATTGAAGTTTTTTCATTCCAGTTTTTATTACCCTTGAGTCGAGTCATGCTTGAGTCGTGACCAAAGTTCTTACGACTAAATAAGTTTATTTTCTTAACCCAACAACCTCCAGTGATTTTCAGCTGTACAGTAACTGTTTTGTGATTATAGGGAGACTGTTGCGAGTATCCACGACAAAGTTGGGAAGCGAATCTTTGATGCAGCGATGAGGTAACGCATTTCGAACTTACTTACCCATTTATTGTGAAATTCACTCACTCACTTTGTCACTGACTCACTAATCAGTTAAATAAATCAACCAATGAATGAATGAATCAATCAATCAGTCAAAAATCATTTGACCACCTATGCACTCACTAACCAACTAATTCA